>JAODAL010016665.1:0-80015 GCA_025379985.1 Phyllomedusa bahiana | reverse complement strand
TAGAGCCCATACAACCAAATAGAATCATAGCAAAAAAATTAGAGCTCATAAAAACCAATTAGATAAGCAACCAATAAAAGGTCATAGAAACCCAAATCAACCATGAAACCCCAACCAGAACTGTAGTGCCCAAATCCAGAGCCCACAGAACCAATCAGCTAAAAGCGAAAATCGGGGCTCAGCTTTTATTTTCTTAGTGCTTTAAAAAAAAAAGTGGCCCTTGTTGGTTTTTTGGGGGCTTGTTTGATTGCTATGACAACACGAGAGCCCTTACGCTAGATGATGTTCAAACATAAGCCCAAGTTTGTTATTTTTAAAAGGGGGAAACCCTGTCATATGGTTATGCCCCCCCGGGTGAGGGCAGCAAAAGCATGTCGCCCCTGCGTTCCAGCGCTGGCCCCTTATTTGAAGATGCTGGAGTTTTATAGATTCCCTCTCAATCTTATTATAATGGGGTTTTACCCCCCCCACCAAAAGGTAGCCCGCCCCCCGACAGTATTCAATTTCATCTTTTCAAATTAATACATAAAAATGGGCAGCAAGGCAGCACTCTAAAAAAGTTCCTTTTTTGGAAAAATAAAAAAAATTGGGGGCCCACGATTAAATGACCAAGTCTTAGCCCCAGAAAAACCAAAAAAGGCCGCGCACTCCCTTAGGGCAAAAAATGAAAAAATTTTATTAAACCCCCATGCGACTTTTCGGCCCCTAGAAGCCTTTCCAAGGTTACATAGGTGAAAGTGAGAGTATATAAGCAATGTGTTAAAATATTCTGATTTGCATATTTTAAATATTCCATAAAAAACAATTTCAAAAAATCCAATTTTACACATGATAAAACATTAAAAATAGTTCCCCATGAAAAAAAGCTGGTTACAACTAATAAAAAAAGTCAATTCATCAATTTTTGAATTACATAAAAAATGTCCCACCCGTATATTCATATTATGGGGGCGGACAAATCCCCTCCAATCCTTTAAATTCAATGAAAATACATAAATCAAAAAAAAATATCAAAAGAGTAGCTTATACACAGCGCCTCATCCACAGTGCGCAGACCGAAATTGCCCTTCATAGACGGGATAAGCATGCACCACCAAACATTGCCAAAAAAAAGGAAAACTTTTTGCGCTTGCGGGGATCAACCGAGATCGCGGCCCATATTTTCTAAGGCAGGGTCCAACTGTGAATTATTATCTAAAAATATTAATAAAACGCCCTAAAAATTTAAAAATTTTTTTGGGGAAAAAATTGGTAATACCACTCAAATACCCCTATATATGAGCAGTGCGAGGATAAAATAAGAACTTATTCAGCCCCTCCCCGAAACGGCATGTAGGCGAATGGCCTAAATCCCCACAACCCCAAATTGGGGAAAACTCCTATCCTTATATTTCTATTTTGGCGCTGGCATTATAAAATATTCATATGATCCCAAGCTCAAGAGAGGCAAATGTATCGTATAGGAACACGCAAAAAATCCTATCAGTAAAATGGCAAAAACACGGACAAAGACACTCTGTGTGTAAGTTGCAAGAAAAACAATTTTATTCAAAAAATCATAAAATAATATAAAAATTAAAAAATGATACAAACATTATATATAGGTAAAGGAGAAGTAAGTTCTTTCTATCGCCCATCCAGGTATCCTGAAAAAAATAATATACAAAATTAATATAATGTCTCAAAAGAATATTCAAAAAATATATTACACTATCACCTAAATCCAAAATCAGAAGTATTATGTCCTACCAAAAAGAACAAAAGGCAAACTACTTATACATTTTTCTGGGTGATCTTAAAATCAACATTTAGGCCATTAGGTTTCAAGTGCATTTAACCTACAGTATATTCCATTGGTAAGTTCTTTTTCTTTCAATATTGTAAGGCGATCACCTCTCTCCCTCTCTCTATGGGGCTCATCACCATCAATAACAATGCACTTAAAAGCCCATTCCGTATGGTTCTTTACTTCGCAAAGTTTAGAGACCGGTAGATCCAAGCGTCTTTTACGTATAGTATGTCTATGTTTATTTAACCTAGTTTTTAGGACACAAGTTTTTTCACCACATAAAATTAAATTGCATGGCACCATAAGATATAGAAAACCCATGACGAATTACACCGTATAAAAGGAATTAATATTAAAACATTCTTTAGAGATAGTATGTATAAATGAACCCCCCTAGTTATAACCGGCATTAATACAATATAAGCATGGTAAGTTTTCCTCGATTTGTTTGCCCAAAAAAGTTTGATTCTTTAATTTAATTATATCAATTTTTTCACCATCTAGTCCCCTTAAATTAGTTGTCTTCTATAGGACATTATTGGGGCAGTTGAAGAGTTCTGCTATATTTTTTAATAGCTATTCTCAACACATCGAGGGGGGGGGGGGGGGGGGGGGGGGGGGGGGGGGGGGGGGGGGGGGGATGGGGGGGGGGGGGGGGGGGGGGGGGGGGGGGGTGGGGGGGGGGGGGGGGGGGGGGGTAATAAAAATATATAAAAAAAATATATAATTAAAAAGGATATATTTATATATAATCACTATTTAATTGTTGGGGGGTTAAACAATGTTTCTCAAAATTCAAGAGATTTGGTCACTCAAAATAAATATAATGGAAATTAACGAATTCTTTTTAGGTTGAACTAGTTTATGTTGTATTTTATCTAATAAGGAATTGTCTATCCAACTGTGCAACCTTCACCTTTTCTAGTTATCATTTTTTTGGTAACCCACTTTTCTGGAATTTATCTGACATAGTCCAAGACCTCATCACATTTTTCTGTGAATACTCTACTATTCTTTATATCCCTAAAGCATTGCTATATGCAAAGACTGAATCTCTTTATTGGATAGACAGCTGTTATATTTCAACTTGTGTTTTTTGTCAGTAAGCTTTAATACAACAGCTCTGTATGCAATTTGGAAGCTTTAAATTAAATCACCATGTATCCAAAACGAAATTTTTTTCAGAAGAGTAGGTCATGGTGAATTTAAGAGTAGAAGTGTATATTATTCAAAAATTCAAAAACTCAAACTATTCTGTTCCGTTCCCCGTCCATCATTAGAAAGACATTCGTCTATGTATCTCCACCATCTTAGCACCTTATCAAAATGGTAGATACATAGAAAAATTCCTCTTCCACATCCGAGACAAAAATACCCGCATACGTGGGGCGCCACGTTGGTGCCCAATGCAGTCCCACGCAATTGCAGCGTAACTTTGTCACCAAATGCAAAATAATTACAAGTAAGAACAAATTTAGCAGACTCATAACAAATTCCTTACTTTCATTGTCAAGATCTGTCCTTTTCCAGGACTCTAAATACTGCCCCTCAATCCAAGATCATGCACTATCAAAGTGTATAAACTAGTTTTATATCGAAATGGAACTAAAAAATCTTTTTATCTATATCAATAAGATATTATCTAACTTTTGCAAAAGTCTGTGGTACATTAATGTAAGATCTAGATGCCTGTACATTCTGAGATAAAATTCTATCCAGGAATATAGAGACATGACTAAATAACGCGTTTCACCGGACACGATCGGCCTGCCCGGTGGATTATCTAGTGATTTGTCTGTATTTTAGGCAGGAGATATAAAATGGGGTAATAGGAAATTGTACATCAAAAAGGTTTTTAAGCCCCTGGATCAATAATATTATCTTGGAATGCTCTTTCTATTATATCAATGAAAATTTTAGATTCAAAATCATTCTTGGATCACTCTGAAGTACTCAATATACTTCAGGGTCAATAAGTGTCTCAAGGCTTCCGCTATGTACATTTTAGTAATCCATAATCACTATAGCCCCGCCTTTTATCTGCCGATTTTATAGTAACCTCAGATTTATCTGATAAATCCCTTGATAGCTTTAATCTCTACAGAGTCAAATTTGATGTCTTAGAGGTTTATCGATAATATCAATTTTTTAATTGGTTTAAATCTGTCTTCTAAACTACTATGGCGTTTCTATCTCTGATGCATACATTAGTGGGAACTGAAATCACTTGGTATAGTTAAAATTACACTATTTTAAAGAAAAAAGCTGGACGAGCCACCCGCTGATCCACCCTTCAGATCTATTTTTCCAATGTATTTAAATGCACACATAATCTAAACTTCTAATGAATTGAAAAATATCCATTTTCAAATCAAACCGGTCAGTCCTTGTACAGGGCCAAATGACAACCCTTAGATACAATTTCAGTGTGCCTCAGTCAATGAAACAGAAGAAATATTTTACCAATGTTTGTTTGTGTCTGAGCCATCTAGCCTCCCTTCTTCCGAGTTGAGTTGATTTTCGGGTGATTGTGTCCTTATATTGTGCAAACGGCTTGTTTTTTATTTGATCGGTGTTATGTCGCTTACCTCCTCTTCTAGTTGGTCGCTTTCAGTTCTAGAACGTTGGTTTGTCCTAAAAAAATCACAAGGTGAATCATACAGTCTCCCATCTTTAGCTGCAGTGGTTCTCCTATTTTTCTAGCCACTGTAGTTTGAACCATTATCATTTTCCAGTGGAGTAAACATATCCATTTTCATAATCATTTAGATCTCTTTGCCCATTTTCTACGTTTCATCTCTTCTATCTCTGCTTTAAGATTTACTCAAAAAATCTTGTTGTGTTAGACATAAAATTTGATAATCCCCGGTCCGGAAAGCCTTCCCTTCAAGCATTATCCAACTAACTCTGCAATTCTGAAGAAATACATTAAGTCTTTATGTAAAAATGTCCAGATTTACAAAATAACCTCAATGCATCTTTATAAGAGATAGATTCAAACCGTGTACGGAAGTCCATATCCTGCGAAACAAGATATGGTCTCAATTGAGACGCATACCTCTTGGATATTCTCTTGTGCTTAAAATAATTCCTTCAGATGTGATAAGATGTAATTCTAAATAACACTTTTTTAGAAAAATTTTTCATAATTACGTGTAAATTCCATGCCGACGGTTGCTCCATAAAAGTAGCATCTCCTTCAATCTATAGAGGATTCCATTAACTTCTGATTCGAAAGGAAAAGAGCATTGGAATACATCTCAGTAGTAGCTTGAAAGGTATCCATAATAACCAATAAAAACAGTGCATGCCTTAGTAGACTCTTAATACACAATAATAGGCTAGCAAGGCAGCACTCCTATAAAAAAGTTCCTTCTCAGAAAATAAAATAAATTAGGTGCCAAGCGATTCTCTATGACGAAGTCTCCAGTCTCCAGTAGATATCCAAAGAAGGTCGCAGCACCTCCATTATGGAAAAAAATAAAAACTTTATTCCAACAGCCCAGTGACGACGTTTCGGCTTCCTAGAGCTTTCTCAGTTTTACATGAGGTGAAAGTGCAGAGTATATAAAAGCAATGTGATCATAAATATTCAGAGAGCATATTTTAAATATTCCATATAAACAATTTCATACAATCCAATATTACACCAGTGATAAAACATTAACATATTTACACCAGTGAAAAAACAGCTGTGTATTACAATCAAATAGATAATATATATATTTTTTCTTCAGATACCTGGATGGGATAGAAAGAACTACTTCTCCTTTCCCATATATATGTTTATTTATATTTTTTATTTTGTAAATTATTTTTTTTATTTTTTTGAATAAAAATATTTCTAGCACTTCCCACAGATTGTCTTGTCCGTGTTTTTGCCATTTTTAACTGCATAGGATTTTTCTTGCGGTCCTATAACTATACATTTGCCTCTCTTGAGCTTGTGGATCTATATGAATAATCTTAAATAGCCAGCGCCTTAATAGAAATATAAGGATGAGGAGGTCTTCCAATTTTTGGGGTATGTGTGATATTAGCAGCCATTCGCTCGCTACATGGCCTGTTTCAGGATGTGGCGTGAATAAGTTGTCTTATATTATCCTCGTGCACTGAGCTACATCAGTAATGGGTAGTTTCTGAGTGGTATTCGTCATCCATACTTAACCCCAATAACTTATTAATTATGGCGCTTTATAATACTTATATAGATCAATAGATTCACATTTGGAGCCTGCCTAGATAATATGGCCGCGATCATCAGCGTTGAGTCCAAGCGCGCAAGCGCGAGCTCTCTATGGTTGGCAATGTGTTGTGTGGTTGTCATGCTATTATCCCGTGCTAAGCATATGGCAATTCCGTCATGCGCACTGTGGATTGCAGGAGACGCTGATGTATACAGCTACTCATCGAGAGTGAGTTTTTCATTTGAATTTATGTATATATTTCATTGAATTTAGAGATAGGAGGAGGAGTTCGGTCCTGCCCCCATCATAATATGACTATACGGATGGCACATATTATATGTAGACAGCAAAAAATTGATAATTGACTTTATCTATTATGATTGTAACACAGCATATTTTTCACTGTAACATTTTTAATGTTTTATCACTGGTGTAAATATTGGATTTGTATGAAAATGTTGATAGAATAATTAAATATGCACTCATTAATATTATGATCACATGCTTTATATACTTCTGCACTTCACCCTATGTAACACTTGAGAAAGCTTCTAGGAGCCGAAACGCCTTCCGTCACTGGCATGTTGGAATTAAAGTTTTTTCATTTTTGCCATAATGGAAGTGCTGCGACCCTTCTTTGGATATTCAAAGTAAATAGGTTTATCATGAAGGTGGGCGGGCTAGCCTCAGGTGGGCGGGGGTATGAAAAAAAACTGGGACTCTGACAACTCTTCTGTGCTGAAAACTGCAGATTTGAGCATTAAATACACGAAAACTTCCAGCATCTACATGAATAAGGGACACAGCGCTGGAACAAGCAGGTCTGACACTAGCTTGTTCTGTCCACAGCATTGGGCTTACACCTATTGATAGGTCCTCTTTAACAAAGGATTGTCACCTGATTATGACGACTACCTACTTTCGATTTTGTCAGATTGTAGTATGGGAAGGAAGTCACATGGGGTGTGCTGTCTTGGTGGGCGCATAACGGGTGCAATACGATAACGGCAGACATGTCCCTCGTTGCTAATATGGGTAAGGGGGTCGATTTATCAGAGCTATAAAAAGAGATTATTATTGGCTTTCAGGCCGAAGGTGAAGATTTTCCTGAAGTTTGTGGACTGTTGGTGGCTGCTGTGGTCAAAGTGTATCGTGGGTGGAGAAGTGGTGCAATTGTGAATCAGCAATATGGAAACTGCAGAGCAAGATGGCCATAGATGTGAGGTGAACGTCGGCTAATAAGGTGCGCTAGGGAGGGCTGACACACTACAGGGGAACAGCTCACCGGCAAAATGGCGGATGTCGCTGTACCTCTGCTAACCCTACTGTGAATGGGGCCCGGAGCAGACGGATGTCACTGCACCTCTGCTAACCCTACTGTGTATGGGGCCCCGCAGCAGACGAGATGATCACGCACCCTGCTAACCCTACTGTTATGGGGCGCCCGGAGTCAGACGGATGTCACTGCACCTCAGCTAACCCTACTGTGTATGGGGACCCAGAGCAGACAGATTTCCACTGCACCTCTGCAAACCCTACTGTGTAGGGGCCCAACCCGGACGGATGTCACGCACCTCTGCTAACCCTACTGTGTTGGGGCCCCGGAGCAGACGGATTCACTGCCCTTGCTAACCCTACTTGTTGGGCCCAAGCAGGGGTTTTCACTGACCTCTGCTAACCCTACTTTTTTAGGGGGCCCGGGGCAGACGGATGTCACTGCACTCTGCTAACCCTTTTACTGTTAGGGCCCGGAGCAGACGGATGTCACTGCACCTCTGCTAACCCTACTGTGTATGGGGCCCGAAGCCCCAAAGTGAAATCTTGTCATTGTGTCTAGCAGCACAGGACTGCACTCATTCAACCCACATCTCTTCCTTCTAATTTAAATTTGCGCTCTGCGCTGCCATGTGCGGCTACAGATAATGGCATGTTTTCCATCCGTGTAATTCTTCATGCCTCCCCCCAATTATATTCCAATGGCCCCCCTTTGTCTCTATTACTCCACCCCCTTAAAACCCCTCAATTTCGCACACAACAAAAACTTTACAACATAAATTAGCCCCCCCAAAAAAAACTTTTTTGGCAGCATTGTATCCCTGTGCATTGATAGCATATTGCTAGGAGCCCTGACACCTCTCTGTATCAAAACCACATAGTGACTGAATATTACAACAATGCCAAAACCACGTACCACCACCACATGCGTATTAAATAGCAATATCCCCCACCTGTCAGTAAAAAGCCCCCCAAAAAAATGACTGCAGAAATTACCACCTGCCATAACCAACGACACCACTACATGCATATTTAAATATAAAATACCTGCTACCCCCAGTAATAGCCCCTACAAAGAATAGTGACTGAGAAAATCACGTATCAACCCCTCACAAATGACTAAAAATTCCATGATGCCATAACCAACGGGATCACCACTACATGATTTAAATTCAATATACCCCTACCCCCAGTGAAAATAGCCCCTACAAAAAAAAGTGACTACGAAGATCACTACCCACCCCAAGGACTGAATAAACAAAACTTTTAATACGCATGGGTGGTGAAGTGATTTCCCTGGGGAAATTTATCATTTGTGATGGTGTACGGGAAATTCTGAGTCACTTTTTTTTTTTGTGGCCATTCACTGTGGGGGGCAAAATTTTGATGTTTAATATGCATGTGGGTTTAGTCATGGTTTTTGGCATGGGGGGTAAATTGGTGATATTTGCACCACTTTTCTTTAGGGGCATTTCCTGAAAGTAGCAATATAGTGACGTTTAATATGCACGTGGTGGTACGTATTTTGGTTGTGGTAAATTTTTAAATTTTTGATGGTGATACGTGATATTCTGTAGTCACTTAATATGCATGTGGTGCTAGTACATGGTTATGGCATGGTGGTAATATTGGTGATATTCTGCAGTCACTTTTCTTTGTAGCGGCTATTCACTGACAAGTAGCAGATATATTGACATTTAATATGCATGTGGTGGTGGTACGTGGTTATGGCATTGTGGTATTATTGAGTCACTATATTTATCTATTGATCATATTGACATATATCTTGTTTTTTACACTTCCCATTTTTTTTCCCCTTTAACCCCAATAATTTTAGGGGGAGAAACACTTTGGGAAAATTAAAAATGTCCATATAAGAAAGGTCAATGATTCCAGTATGGATACTTTTATCGGGGGTATCAAATGTACAAGGGACTATATACTGGCTTCTAGGCTGTTACACACTCTGTATTATATCTATTTTGCCAAGTGTAGTTAATATACTGTGCCATTCTTTACATTTGAACATTTGGCATATCTGTGCTGTATTATATAGACCTGAATATTTATTGCTTCATGGTGTGTGCATTTGGGTATACATTGTTAACATTATTTCGGTAGATAGTTGTAGTTGTAGTCCCTAGGGTACAGTTTAGGAGGGACGAGGTTGGGGACGCCCTTATTGGGGCGAACACCCCACGTTTTTTGGCTAGGCAGTCTGTTTTGGTAGGGATAGATTCATATTTGTTAGATTAGGTACTTTTTGAGCACCATTAATATATTTTTATTCTTCTCTATATTAATAAAGGTTAAGTTTTATCCTGTTTTTCCTAGGATTTATACCATATTAGCGGTTTGGTTGATACATATTAAAAGTTAATACACCTGCTATCTGAGAATAGCCCCTACAAATAAGAGTGACACCAAAATTAACACACTACGGGAAACGGGATGGAAATAAGTGAAAAACAAAACACTTCTGGCATCAGTGCAATGGTGGCTACACATTGATATGGGCAGTGGTCCTAGGTCCTGGAAAAGTGACAATTCTACATTATAATTGGACACCTGGAAGGGAGGAGATACTTTTCCCTGTTACATGAATTGCAGGACATAGCAAAGCAGTGGGTTTTGCAGTATCATTCTCGGTCTCACATAGAGGAACACTTTCTGGCGTTATCTGTGTTGGAAAGGTATATTTACTTTACCCACAGACCATCTATTCAAACATTGCTCATCTCCTCCACAGCGGGGTCTCTCGTTTCCAGGTTAGCTTTACACTTGTCTATGTTTAAGTCATATTTCACTAGACGGATCGTTATTTATACCATAGAGATAGCAGTTGTTGCCTCAGTTTGACACGTATTGCAGTATCTGAAGCATACCGGTGGGCTCTAAGCCTTAGCGGGTTCACAGAGTGAGCCGGGGACAGAATTTAGGTGTTCTTTTTAGCTTGATCACATACAATAAAAAATATTTCTGGAAAGAGACAGTCCGAGATAGGATCTGTGTTAGACGGGCCCTTAATGAATAAAGGATTAAGATGCTGCATTAGCCATAGTTAGTGTTGCTCGAATTGGGCCCTGTTCTGCTCGACATATGTTCAACTGGACTCATGAAAAAAACTTGGATTCGGGGCACCCGAATTTTAATCCTTTTAAACCTATCCCTAACCATAATCATAACTGTAATCCTAACCTTGAGTTGGGGTTTGGATTATTTCATTGACTTTAGGGGTTAACTTCGGTCTGGCAACAGATCACTCCCATTGTGGCCTGACTCCTAGTCTGCCCATTTTTTTGTGTGTGTTTTTTTTATACATATTGTAGTTTTTTGAATATACAGCCAGTTCCACAAGATCTGTATTAGTACCATTTTTATCACAAAGAGATCAATAGGTTGAATTTAAAAATGTTTCTTAGTACACAAGTCCAAATTTGGCACTTTTTTCAACATTTGAGCCCTATTCAGAAGATGGTAAAAATTTGTTGATTCTCTAAAGGGGTTTTCTCCCTACAAAGATTAGCTTTCAACATATAGGGACAGGTAATTGAAGACTTTTTCTAAACACATTGCTCTTTTGAGTTTACCTTGGTGAGGAGATAAGAGAGATTTTATCTGCTCTCAGTGCACACAGGTTTCTCTGGTTGCCTCCATATCTTTCTTCCTGATTAGAGAAGAGAGTAGGGAGTGATGTCTCCATGGTCAAGGGAGCTCACTCTCAGAGCAGACTCTAACAGAATCTCTAACAAGATTAGCTTTTGTTTAGATATAAGCAATTGTTTTCACTCCTCACTTGTAGCTTTGTTTACTGAAGATTAAGGGCCTCATGCATGAAAACTGTCCAGGTCTAAGACTTTCTTTGTTACCCATGTAATGTACAGGAATTAACCCTTACTACACCTGTTAACCCCTGTACATTACAGGATGATTATAGAGTTAATGAACTTAGGTGAGAGACGGTTATATATTTTGCACTATAATGATAATGATGATGACTGTAAGATAATAGTGATGACATTTTTTTTTCTAAAGTGTCAGACCTTGGGATCACAGTCATCCTTTGATTTGGGGCCTTAAGAGAGATGGGTGATCCTTGGATGAACTTTATAGTATGCTGTGTCTGAATATGAGTCAAGTGTACTACATGAGATTAATATTTACCAAGTCATTGTGACTATACTGTGTTCATATGTAAGTGTTCAGCTGCAGCCAGAATGGAGGGGTAAAGTGGGAATTGTCATGGAAACCCAGATGTGAGGGGGAGGTAGGTAAGAGTGAAACAGAGTCTATAAATTGTCCTTATATTAACTAATAGTGGTTTTGTGTTTTTGATTAGCTGAGTTCAGTGATCTATCTCCAGTTCATGGGAGATAGGACTTAGAGAGGATGGAGGGTATAACGTAACCCTTTGAAGCTTGGGTACCTACCAGACTGTAGCTGGAAGGCCCACAGCACGTGTTTACCAGACATAAATTTCTGCAAATAGAAAACTACCGGACTTTTCTGGAAAGAGTTGCTGTCTAGAGAAGCATGAAAGTTCCCAAGGACAGGTACACTCAGGTGTGCACAAGAGATGCAGTACAAAGGACGTCCCCCGCTGGCCTGCGGAACAGATGATGCCCGGTTTGTTGTCTCTGGCCTAGTTCATCTAGATCCAGTTCTCCGGGAGTCACTCAATTATCCCCTTTTAGTCAAAGCTGGAAGTTTGTACTAGGATGCCAGTTCTCCTGGGGTTGAAGTACTCATTAAAAAAGGAAGAAGTTGAGATGAAAAGTGGACAATTTACTAGCAAAATACAGAGCAAAATTGTACGAAAAAAACTTGATGTTACAAAACAGTATTTGATGTGCTTTTTGACCTGGAACTGTGAATGAGGCCTCAAGCATTATATTCTGGTAACCAGAGCTCTAAATCAACCCTCTCCTTCATACAACCATTCAATTAAATGGTAAAATTCTGTCTGCCTCCAACAGTCACTAGGGCGAAATCTCCGTATATAGCTCCCAATAATAAATCAGTATGCCTGCAGCTCCACTAGTGGCCACTGAAGGAATTTATTTCATTTCTTTCATCTTCTATCTGTACTGTTCAGAGTATGGATGGGTAATTGACACTGGACACTTGAATTACTGGACACTAGAATTCCCCCAACTTCCCAAGTTTATCCAGAAGACTGTGCATAATCCAGATTGGTGTGAACAAGTTCCTTGTTGTCAAGACTTCACTTTCACCCACATTGAATAAAAAGCTGAAAAGTGTCAGAAAAATTATTTAAAAAAATGTACCAAAAAGCCTCAATACTTTTTGAGGTCAAACTGACCTCTTCCTTGACTAAATATAGAACAGAAGACGTTTCGACATAGAATATTGTGAGCGTTGTCTGTTCTATAGAAAAAGCACAAAGAGAGAGGCTCAGTAACAACATCCAATAAATAGGATCTCATTTCTTAGCGTGTTTTAGCCTTTGAATCTTTTCATAGTGGGCCCTGAACTAAACACAGATAAAAGAAGAGAGATCCGAATGATGATTTGATCTGGGCCGTCCACCACAGTAACGCCTCCATTGGGTTCGCTCATCGTGTTGGCTGAATGAAGAAGACTTAAAGAGTCCTTTGATACCATGAAAACCCTGTGATACTAGAGGAAGTTATTATAATTGATGTAAATATTCTCTATCCAGGCTGTGATAGATTAAATAAATTCAAAGGGGTCTGTATCGCTGCAAAGTCCAATTGTAAGACGGAAAAAAAATTCTGGGCATCAGTGGATATATCCTACATCTATACCAATGTAGAAAACATGCAATGGATACTTTACCCCTTAAATGGGTTTTGCCACAAAGTAAAATTGACGTGGGAAGTTTGAAAAATAAATAATAAACATTTTCACCATTCATCATTATTAAAAATTCTGGACCGTTTTTGTTTTAGCTGCTCCTTTAGTGATCCATTGTTTACAGCTCATCTCCAGGGGATACGACCAGGTCTCTGAGCTCCTCAGTCCTGGTCGCACATGCTCAGACATCACCTCTCCTCCCAGGAAGCTACTGTGTGTTCAAACCCCAGGTGCAGTCATTCTACTCCTGTCCTTTGGACTAGTTAGTAATAAGTCAAACAGTGCAAATAAAAAAAGAAACCTCATTGAGGTATGTGCATTGATAAAGAGGAAAAAAAATCCACAGGTTCAAGTTCCTGCAGGGATTTGAACCAAGGACCCTTGTTCTGTAAAGCAAAAATGTTACCTCTGAGCTACAATGTAGCTACTTACAATTCTATACATAAACAGACCTTTCTTTCACTAGAGAGAGAAAAGACATGGTGATGTCATCCTGCTGAGTCACATGATATGCAATTCAAACAAATCACACACATCCCCTTCTGAGCACACAGAGCTGAAGAGCTGGATGCAGGAGGTATGAAATTAGATCGTGGCAAAACCCCTTTAAGGATCAAGTTTTTTTTTTTCGTTTTTTTTCTCCTCACCTTCCCAGAGCCATAACTTTTTTATTTTTCCATCTGTATAGACATATGAGGACTTTTATTGTGCAGGACAAGATGTACTTTCTAATGATGTCACTCACTATACCATAGAGTATACCGGGAAACCGCAAAAAAAATCTAAATGGGGCAAAATGTGAAAAAAATTTACTTGTATTTTCACGGCGTTCACTCTTCGGTATAAATGACTTGTTATCTGTATTCTGCAGGTTGATGTGAATCCAGCAATACCAAGTATGTAGGGTTCTCTTTAAGTAATAGTATCGTAACAAAAAATCCAAAATTCTATATTTTTTAAACTGCCGCTGCGGCCAATAACTTTTTTGTACTTCCACCTATGGACCTGAGTGATGATGCATTTTTTGCGGGCTGACGTGTACTTTTTATTGGTACCATTTTGGGATAGATTTGACTTTTTTGATCCCTTTTATTTTTTTAATCAATTTTTAGGGGACGTGTAATGATCAAAAAAACCCACAATTTAAGCATTTAGAATTTTTGCTCTTCTACGAGGTTCAGCGTGCGGGATAATTGATGTTATATTCTAATCTGATTTTTTACAGAGGTGGCGATACCAGTTATGTGCAACTTTTTTATTTTTTTATTTGTGAAATGGCAAAAGTTTTTTTTCAACTGTTAATTTTTTTTTGTGATATATTTTAAACAGATTTTTTTTTTCTTTGACTTAGCAGTCCACATAGGGTACTTGACCATAAGAGGACATGATTGTCATTACACCCTTCTGCATTGTATGAATGGTGCAGAAGGGTGTTTAAAGATGATGGTTTTATATAAAGTGGGAGGCATGACAGCATTGGAAGCCTTCATAAGGCTTCCAGCCGCCATGTTAACCAATGGACACTCCACGTTCTCGCCACTGGGGTGCCAATCGGAGTAAGAAATAGTGTGCAACACCATTTTCCAGTCATATAGAAGCCACAATTGCCATGGCATCTTAAGGGTTAGACAGCAGCTGGCACCTGCCTCCTATGTAGTGGAATTACTGAGAATATTTTCCAGTCTTCATTTCCTCAATTCAAATAACTCATCCGGTCCAAAAGCAGAGACTAAGCTAGAAGGGAAGGGTACAGACAAAATAAACTGTCCCTACATCCAATCTATTTTCTTCCCATATCCAGAGAGAGACAGAGTCATCGTTCTGAATAGGACAGCCCCGTATATTTGTTGCTGACCCTGAAAGACTCTATATTGACCCTACAGATAAAGAAGTGGGCAGGCTAGTTACCGGAGAGGGTTTAGACAAAGTTGTAATCTTACATAAGGGTTTCCTTAGGGGTATCAGACAGCCTCTTCAACCCAAAAGACCTGTGAATCAAGCTGGTTTGACCAGTAGTGACTACCATTAGTAATTTTAGGGCCCCATACAGACAAAGCATCTCCCTCCCGCACATTTATTATCAGTTCCCATCTTGTGTAATTTCAAGGGGCCCCTTTATTTTTAAATTTGATCAGTACTGCAGATATTGCCCTCATGGTGCTCCTAGGCAGGATAGCAGAGAGAGCAGGTGATGTAAGCCCTGAGTCGACAGTAGCAGGCAGCTGTGTGCTGTCAGTTCTATGTCAGAAGCAGCAGGACAGCCAACTATGTAAAGAAGATGCACTGACTCTACACCAGGAACTAGGTAGGATATTTCTAGTGAAGGCTATTAAGAAAATTGCTTAGTTTTGCATTTTGGCAACATATGAACAATAGAAGATGATTGCAAATTTTGTTCAAAAACCTTAAAAGAAATTGGCTGATTTAGAAAAACAAGTTTTAAGACCCAATGGTGAGTTAATTTATATACATTGTATGGTTGCATCTGGGATTGCAGCAGAGCTCACTGGAGCTGCAATACTTGACACAGCTTGTGTGTAAGAGTGGTGCTGTATGTGAAGAAAAAAACCTCTTTTTCTAATATTAGACAGGTCCTTGGATTTCTATTATTTTTACCAAAGCACTTTCAATAGTAGAATGGTTCTCTAGAGGATGCTACATGTATAAACCAGGTATGACCAAATAATACAGTGAAAAGTAATATACAAAACTCTACAGTACCGAAAGGAATTTGATCTGGAATAGATTTGTGTTGAGCAGGTAAAGGCAAGGACATGAAGGCTCTAAAAACAGGGGGAAAAAAATCATTGACAAGCTTCAGCGGTCATGTCATAGAATGGAATGTATGTCCAATACAGCAAATAACCACGAAGAATAGAACAAATTCACAAAATGTTCTGTGTGTCAGGAGATTTATAGTACAAGCAAACAACAACAGCAATATTCCCCCAGTGAAAGCTAGTGGCAAGAAAAATACATCAAAAAGTAAAATAAAATGTATTTGTGAGCATGGTCCAAGGTCTGTTTGTGTAAGAGTAAAATCAACTAAGGATGAAGTATCTTTATTTCAGTTAAAATTAGGAACCAGAAGCTAAAGAATGTTTTTGGTATATATGACCCACTGAATGGTACGTTCTAACAGGTAGAGCTCTCTTTTCTCACCCTGTCAATACCTTAAATTGCAAGAAACGGTACATAAAGCCTTTGGAAAGACCTGGATTTCTTCATTGATTACTAATAAGATGTGGTCTGCTTGTTATCTAAGTCATAGTTATAGACAAACACAATACAACTAAACCAATAACACACCAATAGTTGTATTGTTCATGTATTCTATTGAGCACATTGAGTAAACATCAACAGTGTAGGAAGAAAAGGTAATTGAGCCTCTACGTTAATGACATCTCCAAGTGCTAATTGGCAAAAGGCGTTTGAACGAGGGGATGGGATTGTCCGTGCAGGCTTCTCAGGGGCTTTGCCCATTAAAGGGGTGGTCGCATCATAGACTCTGATGGCATATCAATATCAATAGGACCTCTGAGACCTGCACCTATCTCAGGAACGGACCCAAACAATTATGGAGCAGAATGGAGAGCCAATCACGCTTGCACACGACTCTCCATTTTATTCTATGGAAGTTCTGAGTACAGGTGAGCGGTGTGTTTGTCTATACTCAGAACACCCATATAATAGAGTGGAAAGTCGTGTGCAAGTGCAATCCATTGCCCCTGAAAACTTTTGGGGGCCCCCTTTTCCCCAAAGGGAAGGTGGGGATGTGCCACCCTATCAAATTTTAACGGCATATCCTATAGGAGACCCCCCTTTTAAAATAAGTAAAGGGCCCCTGTGAAACTTTTCCCGGGCCCGTTTTTTTTTTCCCCTCTTAACACAGAGGTCTATTTAACTTTTCTTCCTACACTGTTGATGTTTACTCAATGTGCTCAATAAAAAAACTTTGAACAGTAAAACAATCTCTGTGTAGGGGGTTTACCCCCCTTAAAGCTATGGTTGGGAACCCCCCTTTAAAAAAAAAGGCCAGAAACCCGGGTTTTACTGACAGTTCTGTTTTTTCAATTTGCTTTAGTAAGGGGTGTTTTTCTGCCCAATGAAAAGCTTTTGAAGACCTGAAAAAAGTGTGTATTTAGAAAAACCACATTGGACCCTAAAAAAAGGTAAAAAGCCCAAAGGTGTACAGAAAACCAATGTAAGTTAAAATTTTATTACAAAACAAGGGGTCATTTTTCCTAGGAAAAGGTTTGCTTTTTAAAAAACCTTTTGAAGGCAAAAGGGGCCCAAATACTAAAAGGGGGTGGGGGAAGAACCCGGGAGTAAAAGGGGAAAAAAACCAGAAAAGGGACTCTTAAAAACTGCGAAACTCAATGTTATTTTGTACTACTAGAAAAACACTGGGCAACAATGCTGTTCATGGAGGGATGCTACGAAGAAAGTGCTGAAACTTTTGAAAACCCCGAAGACCCCCTTGCCGCTTTCCCCCTTTTTTATCATAAGTGGAATTATGTAGGAAAATTTAACAAAAAAACCCCAAACCCACCAAAAAACTTATTGAGCTTGAAGATTGTGGGGGGGGAATTCAGGGTTTTGGGAGGCAGTTTAAATCTGCTTCAGGGCCTGATTGTCCTGTGAAAAATTGGGGGAAAATTTGAATTAAAAGGTGAATGTAAGACCCATAGTTTAAAATTGCCCCAAAGGACACAGGCTCAGGAAGGAAAGTTCAGTTGAGCTGAAGTGTTGCACCTTATCTTTGGGAGGATGTATAAACTTTTTGATAAGTTTTTTTGAGGGTTAATTTTTGGACATGCTGATGTCTACTTTTTTTGGATGCACCAAAACACAAGGAAGTCAACTAAGGAATGGATGAAAAAGAAGACTTGTGTTTTAGAATGACTATGTCAGAGTCCTGACCTTGACCCTATGGAGATGCAAAGACCTGAAGAAGATGCTGAACCCCAAGGCACCCCAAAAATTCAAAATTCTTTTAAAAACACATTTGTAGAGAAAAAATTTTCCCAAAATTCTTTTTTTTTTCCCCAACAGGAAAATTTTTTTTTTCCCCAAACTACAAAAAAAATTTAAAAAGGGAACGTAGGAATTATTGGAAGAGCATTTCTGCTACTTTTTTTTACATGAAAATTTGGGGTTTTTGGGGGGAAAATGTATGAAACCTATCTAGGTCTAAGCCCTTTCTTTGTTCCCCAAATAGAAACCAACCCGACCCCCCTTTTAAAATTTTTCCAAAACCCTTTTATGAAATAAAAGGGAGCTCTGATTGGTTGCTATGGCAAACAAAAAAGTCTTAGCCCTAGACAGTTTTCATACATAAATGCCCTTAGTGTTTTTTTGATAAAAAATTTGAAATTTAAGCCATTGCCGCGAAAAGGGGACCTCCATAAAATTTGGGATCCTATTCTAAATTTTAACCTCTTTTGGGGGCCATGTTCAAAACCTCCCATTTCAGGTAAAAGAGTTTCCTGCTAAAAAAGCTCTTGCATTGTTTAAAAAAACCTAAAATTTTTCATGTGTCAAAAGTAGCGGGAAATGTTTTTCCCAATTTTTCCCTACTTTCCCTTTTTGGGCCCTTTTTTTTTTTTTTTTTAAGCCCAAAATAGAGTTTTGTACTTTGGGATTGTGTTTGCGTTTATCCCCAAAACCGGGCCCCTGCCCCTTTGTCTTTTAAAAAAAAAAAAAAAAACTTTTTGGATGTGAGTTAAAAATATTTTTTTTTTTATGTAGGAAACTTTTGTAAAGGGGTGCAAAAAGGGGAATTCCCCAGGTTAGTCAAGGGTTCATGTACTCTTTCTCTCTACACGGTGGATGTTTACCCCACGGGCCCCAATAAAAAGAAGGGGGACAGTAGAATGTTTTTTGGTTATTAGTTTATTGAAATTTTGAAAAGGGGTTTTTTTTTAAAAAACCCCAATTTGATTTAAAAAAAAAATTGGTTTGAAATCAGTGAAAATACTTTTCCCCCAGGCCATTACAAAAACCATTGCTTTTTTCCCTGGTCATCATCAAATTTGCAAAAATACAGGGCAAACGGGTTTAAACCCCTTAAAATGTCAGAACTCCCCAAAGACTTTCCCAAGTAGCCGAGTCCTTTTCAATATTTACATAGAGATTTGGGTTTGTTTATCAATAAAACTTAATGTATGTTTTAGGTAGCCCGTCCCCAAAGGGTTTAAACTTTTAGTAAAAACCCTGTGGTAATGGGGACTGCGCCGTCTGGTATGGTTATTTTAGGGCATTTACAGAGAGAAAAGAATGCCCTTTTTTAAGGCCTCTAATGGAAGGTTTGAATTGGCCCAGCATTGTACTAATTTATTCAGGCCTGAAATATCTAGTTTGCTGTGCCCCAAGGGATAAACTGCCCTTGGGAAAAAAATTAAAAAATGAGGCTGTATCTTTGTCATTATTTTAACTATAACAGTAGAGAATTGCATTTCAGCAGTTCCATAATATATACCTATTACACATCCAATATCCAGGGTTCCCCTCCAGTTCTCCAGCATTGCATGTCATTTGGGAGAAAATGGCTTAACCCCCCTGACTCCACCCCCTTTAACTATACATATCTGTATTATCTATCTATATTATCATTTATCTATGTTATCTGTATGTCTATTATCTATGTTTTAACGATCTATCTTTTAACAAGCTATCTATCTATCTATCTATTTTCTATCTATTATTTTTTCTTTTTATCTATCTATCTATCTATCATTTACCCTATCTGCCTACCCAAAATTTCTATCTATTCCCCTATCCCATATTATTATTATCTATCTATTATCTTCTATCCCATTTTCTATTTATCTATCCATATCTTTACCATTCTCTTTCTATTATTGTAAAAGTTTATCATCCTTTAAAAACTTTTTATTATCTATCTATCTATCTATCAAATTATCTATCTATTTTGGGGTTTTTATCCCATATCATTACCCCCATATTATTACCCTATTACCCCAAAATCTATCTATCTACCCCATATTATCTATTTTTCCCCAATATCTATCTATCTATTACCCCAAATATCTATTATCAAACTATTACCTATCTATTATCTATCTTTTCAAATTTCATATCCACCCTACCCCAAAATTATTACTACCCCTATCTATCTATCTATTTTTATATTTTCTATTTTATGTGTCATCCCAAAACCCTATCTATTATTTTGTCCAGTTTATCTACCCCATTAAAACTTTTTTTTAAATGTATCTATCTTCTAATCTCTATCCTTTGGAAAAAATTTTACAATTTTCCCTTAAAAGCCCTTAAGTATACCCAAAGGTTATATTGTTATTGAATTTTTTAAAAAAACCCCATTATTATCAAATCTATTATCTATTCATATCTATTATCTGTACCATTTTTACCCCTTAAAACTTTTTTTTATGTACCCTATTTTCTATCTATTATTTTATTATCAATCATCCCTATCTACCCCATATTATCTGGGCCCTTTATCAAAATTTATTATCCACCCCTTTACCCTACCCTATCTATCTATTATCTATCTATTATCTATCTATTATCTATCTCTCCCCATGGAGAAATGTAAAATTTTCCCCGGGAAAGAATTAAAAGTAAAATCCAATTTATTGTCTATTGTTATCTTTTAACAACCCCTTATCTATCTATTTTTAATCTATCTATCTCATTTCTATCTATCTATCTATATTTTATCTATTATCTCATATCTGTTATTATCTTCTTTTCTATTTTTCTAATATTATTATCTTTTAATCTATTTTAACCCCTTATCTATCCCTACCCAAAAAATTCTAGCCCATATCTATCTATCTAGCCCATTTCTATCTTTTAAAATTATTCTTTCTACCCACCCCAAAATTATCTATCTATCTATCTTTTCCCATATTATCTATCTGTCCCAGTTTATCCATTAAACTTTTTATTATTTATTTATGCCCTATGTATCTTTTATTATCTATCTATCTATCCCATACTTTTCCCATATCAAAATCTACCCCATTCTATATATCTATTATCTATTTTATTACAAAATTATCTTTCTATCAAATTCTCTACCCATGGAGAAATGTAAAAATTTTTCCTTAAAAGCTTTGTATACCCAGTTTATTGTCTATTGTCTATTTTTTAAACGTTTCTATTTTTTAAACCCAAGCCATCTATTATCAAATCCCTATCTATTTTCCCCTTACCCTATCTTTTCCCCTTTTCTATCTTTTCTACTTTTAAATCTAATATCTTCTATCTATATCTGTCAATCTATCTTTATCTATTATCTATCCCAAAATCTATCTGGGCCCTTATCTATCTATTACCCCTATCTTTATCTATCTTTTCTATTTCCCACCCCATACTATTATTTATTATCAATCTATCATCTACTATCTATTCAATCTATTATCTGTCCCAGTTTATCCTTTAAAAATTTTTTTTTAGGGTTCTATGTCTATGTACTATCTATTATCAAATCTATCTATCAAACTACCCCTTTATCTCCCCCATATCTATCTACCCATATCTATTATTTATTTTCCCCCCATATTATTACTTTTCTATTATTATTTTCATCCATGGAGAAAAATTTTAAATTTTCCCCTTAAAAGATTAAGTAAAACCCAAAAAAAGTTTTTTGGTTTCTATTGTCTATGTTTTAACGATCTATCTTTTAACAAGCCATCTATCTATCTATCCCAAAATCTATCCCCCTTTAAATCTATCTATTTTTCCCCCAAATTTTTCTACTATCCATTTTAAACAACCCTATCTATATCAAATCTATTATTATCAAATTTTCTACCCTATTCCATATCATCTATTATCCATCCCAATATCTATCCATCCCATTCTATCCACCCCTTATTTATCTATCTATCCTTTCCCATTTTATCTATCTGTCTATTTATCTATCCCATATCAAACTATCTATCTATATCTATCTATCTACCCTATTTACCCAAATATCAAATTTTATTATTCTTATTTTTAATCTATTATCTATCCTTTCCATATCTACCCACCCCTTTTATCATCCATACCTATTACCCATCCCCCATATCTATTATCTATTAATATCTTTCACCCCAAATTTTAATCTATTACCCATGTACAATTTTCCCTTGAAAGACTAAAGTATATCCAAGTTATATATTTTTTTTGTTTGTTTTCTACAAATTGACGTACTGTATGATGTTATATTACACTGTACATGTGTTATGTTCTGGTGGACTTCGGTACTCAGCGGTGTCTCTATAATTACATAGTTAATATAGTTGAAAAGAGACAAATGTTCATCTAGTTCAACCATGGGGGAAGATGTGGATGAAGGGAGGAGTCGAAGGAAATTTAAGCTTTGTTTACCCTTTTTTATAAAAAATTTTGGGGAACCCCATAAGAGATAAACCCAATTGTTATAAAGAATTTTATTTTAACCCCAAATTTGCCATTAGACGGGTCCAATTTTTTATAAAAAAATAATTTAATTAATATGTAGTAGTAAGTAGTTATCTAAGCCTTTATTGAAGTCCTCAACTGTTCCTTTTGGGGTCAGCACCTGAGGCGGCGTTTCCCTAAATTTCAAGGTTCTAAAGGGTTTAAAAAGGGCTTTTTCCTTGTAAATTTAAAAATTTTTTTTTTCTAGCTAAGGGAGTTTTTCCCCATTTTTTTTGGGGGGTTTTTTTTAAAGAAATTTGTTTTTCCCCAACTTTTTTTAGGGTCCATGTATGTACTTATATAACTGAATAGGTTTTTCTTGGAGTCATTTTTTTTTGGGATAAATAAGTTTTAATTCTTTAAATTAACCCCTAAAAAAACAAAGGATGCTAATTTACCTTATTAGTTTGGTTGCTCGTCTTTGTACTTTCTCTACCTCCAGAACACCCTTTCTATAAACTGGATTCCAGATATTGCGGTTGCAGCCGCACCAATGCCTTAAGAGCAGCATTATTACATCCCTGTCCTGTGAGTCCATGCCTCTTTTAATACACGCCAATATCCTGCTGGCCTTAGAGGCTGCTCTTGAATATCCGGATATCCACTTATCCCTCTGTAGAGGAGGAATGGGGGAGGGCTAGAGGTTGGTGTTTAGAGGTTTGGCTATGTTGAACCCATGAAAAATTTTTTTTTGAGGGAGAAAAAGGTTTTCCCCTTTAAAAAAGGGTGATTCTTAGCAGGAGGAGCAGTAGTGTTGCCTTGGTAAGCATAGCCTGGATGACACCGTGGGCAGTTTTGCTGGGGTTTAGGGGGGGGGGGGGGACTGCTTTTACTTTTTTGGGGGTAGAGGAGTTTTTGAGAAAGTGTGTATCTTGCAGTGTACTGTGTAAACTGCTGTGAAGACTTTTGGGCTTCAGCAAAACCCGTTTGGGAAAATAGCTTGAAGGTCTTATGGGCATTTGGGGCAATGTCCCTTGTTTTAGGCAAATTGTAAGGGGCAAAACAATGGAGTTTTAAAACAAGGGGGAAAATTTTAGAATAGTTTCCCCTTTAGAGCTGAGTGGGGAAACCCCCGCTACAAAGGAAAATTTGGGAGCTATTTCTGGCCTATAAAGGGCCTAAAGTACCTTGAGAAGTTAGTCTTGTAAGGGGTAGGGTTTAAAGGGGTTGGGTATTTTGCAGTGGATATAAAAAAAAAAAACCCGGGGCCCAAATAAAATCGGTTTGGGCAATTTAAAGGGGGGGTTACTTTAGGGGGTCCCCAAAAATTTTTTGATTTAAACCAAAAAATTATGGGAGGAAAAGGGAAAGGTTTGGGCTTAATGGGGTTGGGGTTTGGGGCATTTTTGGGGGAGATAGGTACTAGTAATAACCTATAGGGAACTACAACTGTAAATTTGGGATAAAAGTAAAACTAGTTTTTGTGCACTTCTGAGAAATTTCAACTACCCCGGGGACTGGATGGGAAAAGGGTTTAGTTTAAATTATTTGTCTGAAAATTTTAAATTTGGGTTTTTTTAAAGGATAATCTCCATCAAATTATCTTCTACTAATTATCTAATATCTACCTATATTTTATGTTTACTTATCTTTAACTACAGATGTTATTTTGTCTGTGTTATCATTGGGCTGCGTGTGTTCTATGTAGACCTATCACCAGTAATTTTATTCATTTCCTGCAATGATAATCTAGGATAAATTGACATTTTGACAACGGTGGGTTCGTGGATGAATTTCATTTTATTCTTTATGTTTGGATTTAACACTTTATGTTTTCATGGTTTACCCCATCCTCGCTATAAGGGGCAATGTGGAAATTGGTAGCTATGCTGGCCTATAAAGGGCCTAAAGTACCTTGAGAAGTTAGTCTTGTAAGTGGCCAAAGGGTTTAGGGGTTGGATATTAGCAGTGGGAAATTTTAAAAACCCCCTGGGAACGGCCCCAGTTTGGGCTTTTGGGAGGGGAGGGGTAAAGTGGGAATTTCCTTTTGAGTGGGGGCCAATATTCTTTAATAAATCAAGCTATTTTTGGGGGAAAAAAGGGGAAAAATGGGGGTTAATGGGGGTTGGGGGGACCCGTATTGAGATTAGGCTATAAAAAACTAAACCCATAGGGAAAAAGGGAACTAAATCTGTCACTTTGTATAAAAAATAATTTAAGTTTTTTTTGCCTCCCTTTTGAGAATTGCAACTACCCAGGTGACTGGATGAAAAGGTTCAGTGAAATTATTTGTCTGGATTTCATTGATTCTTTTAAAGGGTAATCCCCATCAAATTATCTTCTACTAATTATTTAATAAACTACCTTTTTTTTATGTATAATTTCTTTACCTAAAAGATGTTATTTTATCCCGGTTTTTTCATTGGGCGGCAGTGGTTTTATGTAGACCTATCACCAGTAATTTTACTAATTTCCTACAATGATAATCTAGGATAAATTGACATTTTGACACCTGTGATTCGCTGGATGAAGACATTTATTCTTAATGATTTAGAATAAAACCCCTTTTTGTTGTCTTGGTGACCCCCCATCCTCGCCATGTGGGGCAATGCGCTATTGGCGCACATTTTCCTTTATAATTAGTCCCAAGTTTTAATTTGATCAGATTGGTTCCAGTTGGGCGTGCAGCATCCGGATGGCACTACACAGGATTATGGGTTTCATACCGTATTTATAATTAACTTACAGCACTTTTGTAAATTTCAAGTCAGCATTACAGAAGAAAATCAGATTAAGCGTGGAAAATGCAGGTCAGCTTCTTAGACGGAATAGCACTTTATGAAGTTTGGGTGATGTATGAATTCAGCAGAAGGAAGCAATAAAATGTTTAATTACTCCCCTCTCTTCCCCCAGCATACAGAATCCATCTGCCCTTGTTTCCATTAATAAAATTATGCGAAAACCATTTTAGAGTAAGCCTAGGCATCAAAATTTTAAAAAGAGGCAAAAAACCCTTTTATTGGGAGCTTTCCCTTAATGAAAATACAGAAAAACCCCGAGATTTCTCAAAAAACTAAAGGGCCCTTTTAATTTTAACGTTGGGTTTTCCCCTTAAAAAGGTAAATTTTGGCAATTTTTACCCACTTTATTATTAATTAATAAAATTTTAAAAACCCTTTTCCCCCTTAAAAAAATTCTTTCCCCCCCCCCCCCACAAAAAACCCCCCAACCCCCAAAAAAAAACCCCCCCCCCCCCCACCCCCCCCCCCCCCCCTTTTAAAAAAAAAATTTTTTTTTTTTTGGGGGGGTTCTTAGCAGTGATTGGTTTTATTAGCTTTACTGTTCCTAGTAATTCCTTTTTACAGTAAAATTTTTTCAAAAAGGGTTTTTTAATTTGTAGGGCACAGAGGGCTAATACTTTTTTATTAAAGGGGGTTTTTCATACCAAAATTTTTGTTTTTTATATTAAAGATCTTTTCCAAAAAAAAAATCACTTTTCAAATATGCCTTACCAGGGGTTTCTACCTATTCCTAGATATCCCCTCTTGTATGGGCGGCATCAGCTCCTCAGGTTGCTATAGCTACAGACCTGTTTGATCTCTCCTGATAGGCTGCCAGCACTGGTTGCTATAGCTACAGACCTGCTTGATCTCTCCTTATAGGCTACCCGCGCTGGTTGCTATAGCTACGGACCTGGTGTCCTCAGCAGATCCTCACTGCACGCCAGTAGTAGCCAGTAAACCCTGAATTCAAAAATGAAACTGAGATAACAAGACTGAGGTAATATGAATCAATGTAGTGAGACAACCCCTTTAACTGAGCTAACCAAACTCCTGTTCTAGAGATAAGACTCTGCAGGGACTGACTCACCAAGGCAATTTGGAGCAATCAGATAAGAGAGAGAGCAGAGAGAGGTGGTTGGTAACTAAGAGAAACTTGTGCATACTAGCAGTAGGTAAAATCTTTTTTTTTTCTCCTGAACAAAGCAAAATCAGAAGAGCAATGTATTTTTTAATTTTTATGATATTTTTTATTTACCTTTCCCTGCATGTTAAAAGATAATCATTGTGGTGAGAAAACCCCTTTAAGATTCTGCCTTGCTCTATACATTGTCCGTCATGGGGATTTTGTCTCACCCAGCATAATAGTAGTATATACAGAGAAACAGAGCAGTGGAACATACTGTATGGAAGAGGTTATGTATAGTCATTAAAGGGAAGGTGCTATCAGAAAATTATTATTAAATGTATCTATATTTGAAAAACAATCCCACAGTTTTAACTTTGGCATCTCAGCCTCACAATAGTCTGACACTTCCTGTTCTGTATAGATCACTTCTCAGCAGTTTTCGCACTATCAACGCAGACAGAAATACACTGTAATATATAAATATCACAGGAGCCACCATTCAAGATTGGTGATGGTCACAACTCCTATTCTCCCTATGCAATGACTTTTTTCCGAGTCACAGAGCATGGCTTGAAAACTCTCCCATAGAAGTCAATGGATCCCTTCCTGTTCACAGGCTCCTATGTCCATGTGGCGGCTGTAAAGCATCTCTCTAAATGCTGTTAAGAGCAGCTCTGGCAAGATGGCCGCCCCATAATCATATACAGAAAACAGAATAAAAAAAATGTACAATTCTAAAATCAAAGCATCAAACGAAATAAGAAAGCATATCATCTGATTTAAAGGGGTTGTCTCGCTACAAAGAATGGCTTTCAACATGTAGGAAACACTAAATGACGACTTTTCCAAATATATCGCGTTGTTCATTTTTTTTGTTAAGGAGCTACAAGTGATTTTATCACCTTCTGTGCTCTCTATGGTTCCCCAAGTGACCGGCCTGTGTACTTTCCCCCCCTGCTGTTTGTTCTATCTGATAGCAGGGAGTGACGTCATCACACAGGTCCTGGCAGCACAGAACTCCGGACAGTGAGAGCTTGTTTGTTATCTGATCTTTCAAACAAAAGACAGTAATTACTCTACTGTTTACTTTACCTCAGAAGCTTCCCTGGTCCTGACAGCAGGAGATTTATCTAATTAGCAGAAGTCTGAATACACAAAGCTAATATGTTAATTAAAGACTGCTTGACCAGGAATTAAAATAGAAAAGCATCATTATTTAATTCACGCATTATATGAAAATTGGAGATGAGACAACCCCTTTAATAATTAAAAAAAAGGTGTAATAATATTGGTGACAGACCAACCAGGTGGCTGCTATTGGACCCTTAGAGGCAGAAGTATAACTTGAAGCTCTGGGGCTCTAGTGCAAAAACTTAAATGACCCCCCCCCCCCCCCAGCTATCATGTGCCATTTATGATGCTGGTATCGCCTTATGTGCTTTTGGGCCCCCTCAGGCTGTAGGTCCCGGTAGCGACTGCTGTCTCTGCACCCCCTATGGCTACACCCCTGCTTAGAGGGATTCCCTTCATGAAAGCAACGGACTTATCTGCCAACAAGGGATGCAGAATGGGCCTGAGGGTTCTTGGAGGAGTCAAAAAACAGACCCTTGTGACATGGGTGGAAAAACACTAACCCCATCACAGGGAGCCAAATTATTTTAGATCTTGAATGCTTAATCCCCTCCCGCTGCTATTTTTTTTTAAGTTTGTTTTTCCATCCCGCCTTCCCAGGGCCATAACTTTTTTATTTTCCATTTACATAGATGTATGAGGGCTTTTATTTTTCGGGGCAAGATGTACTTTCTAATGGTGGCATACACCTTGCCATAGAAAATACTGTAAAAAAATTCTAAGTGGGATCAGATGGGGAAAAAAACATACTTACGCCATGTTTGCGGGAGTTTAGTTTTTGTTTTGTTTAATCTTCGGTGTATTCTACATGTTGATATGAATCTGGCAACACCAAACATGTAGGGTATTCGTTATGTTTTGGTACCGTGAAAAAAAAAAATCCAGTTTCTATTTTGTAGATTTTTGACACACCACCATTTTCTGCGACCAATAACTTATTTTTACTTCTACCTACGGACTTGACTGAGGGGGAATTTTTTGTAGGCTGAATTGTGCACTTTTTATTGGTACCTATCTGGAATACATGCAACTTTTTGATCACTTTTTTTCCTATTTTTAGAGGACATGAAATGACCAATAAAAATGCCGTTTAAATTTTTTCTCTTCTACAGTGTTCAGCTTACAGGATAAATGATGTGATATTATATAATAGATCTGACTTTTACGGATGCGGCGACACCAATTATGTGTAACTTTTATTATTTTATTTTTTTTATTAATAAAATGTCAAAATGAGGGTGATTTGAACTTTTAATATTTTAAATTTTCTTTATACTTAACCATTTTTTCCCTTTAACATTGAGGAGGTCCCCTAAGGTGTTTTAGCACTAAGGGTATGTTCACACAGGAAAATTTCGGCGCACATTTCGTGTCGTTTTTGCGCTCTAATACGGGCGAGATGAGCGCCGAAATTACGGTAATCCGTAGTTCTCATAGAGAACTACGGATTACGCCTCCTCTCCCCGGAGAGATAAGTGACATGTCAATTCCTTGCGGTGAATACGCGATGCGAGTAATGCATGTCAATGGGGCCGGCGCACTACCGCCCCCCCCCCCTCTGCGCCACGGGAGTACGTGTGACTCCCAAATCACCCGGCGTAATTGCGGCCGTACTGTACGCGCTGCAATTACGCTGTGTGAACATAGCCTAAGGGGCACGATTGTTTATACAGTCTATTGTATTATATAAACAATGTAATAGGGTGGACAAATATGGTGGTTTTACTACTTCCTGTCTGAGACAGGAAGTGGTAAAATGAGAACCATGGCAGCAATGGAATGCTTCCAGCTGCCATGTAAACCGATGGGGACCATGCGACCTCGCCGCTGAGGTCCCGACCGCAGTAAGGAACAGTTTCTCATTCCTTTAGGGTTAAAAAGCGACCCCATTCCATGCGGTTACTGGCGGCTGTCAGCTGCAATTAGCAGCCAGCACCTGCCACCTATGTAGCCTCTTACTGACACTTTGACATACTAGTATGTCAAATGTTGGTAAGGGGTTAAAGAAAACAATGTCAGCACAGGTGACCACAGCTGTGACCAAGCATTAGCAAGCATGTACTTATAAATATTACTATTCTACAATAAACTTTTGCTACATTTCATGTCCATGGAGTGCCAACATCATTGCCTTTAAGCATTTGGCTGAGAAGTCCACAACCAGCTCTACCTAGCTAATGGTGGCACTACCTGGCTATTGGAGGAACTACCTGGCTGTAAGGGGCACTATCTGGCTATTGGGGACAGCTACCTGGCTAGAGGGGGGCAGCAACCTGGCTAAAAGGGGGCATTAACCTGGCTACAGGAAGCTACTACCTGGCTACAGGGGGTTAATACCTGGCTACAGGGTTCAAATAGGGCACCGAGATACCTACCTATTGGGGCACAGTTTGGTAGTATCTCCCAGCTCTCCTGGATGCTGAATAGACAATCCAACAGTCCAGGGAAGCTGGGTGACGCCAAAACCCTAATTTAGCTTTCTTCCAGAGCCATTACATAGTTAGGTGGAGTAGGGTGTGGCTTTTTGAAGGGGAGGTGGCTTACATGCAAAATGGGCGTGGATATGCAGATTTTTGGCGCGCCGCGCTACGCACGCCGCCCCTTCAAATCTGCTGCTTTCTTACTTTCAAAAGTTGGCATGTATGCCATAACAACCAATCAGCTCATAGCAACCAATAATAGCCCATAGCAACCAATCAGCTCATAGCAACCAATCAGAGCCCAAGCAACCAACCAGAGCCCATATCAACCAATAAGAGCCCATAGCAACCAGAGTAAATAGCAACCAATCAGAGTTCATAGCAACCAATCAGAGCTTAGCTTTAATTTCTTGTAGTGCTCTGAAAACATAAAACTGAGCTCTGATTGGTTGCTATGAATGCTGATTGGTTGCTATGGGCTCTTAATGGTGGCTATGGGCAACAAAGACCGTATTACTGCTAGGCAGTTTTCATGCATAAGGCCCATTTTCTATACAACTTCTCTCCACTCTATGCAGCTATTGGATAAGTCTCCATCCAATTAACCTAAATGCCCTAATACAATATTGTAAAATGGAAATCCTTAAAGAGATGACCCATCTAAGTGGGTGACGGCCATATTGATTGTCTCCTGAACATATAAATATGAACATATACTGGTTTTTTTTGTTTCAGGAGAAAGCTGTGTAATTATAATGTGAGATATCCAGTGATTGGGACGTGTTTCCTCTGATGGGCCAGCAGGTGAGTCCAACATTGTCCATTTTAAGATGCACATTTAATACAAAAACAAGGATTGTGTACAATTAATCATATGTTTGGTAACAGGTTGTTTTCAATGGGCTCCCATATGACACACTCGTAATTTTTATGCATTGTGCAATGAGATGAGTAATGCCAGCAGTTGAATTGCATCACTTGAGTTCCATCTACGTGGAATCTACCAAAAGCAACAATTAGATAAAGGGAAATAATCCATGCAGAAATTGTGCTTTAGAAAGGCAAGGGTTGATGGAATTCGATGTGTAAGTATAATGTACATAGAGTCTATCTGTGCAATCGATTGTAGATAGCGTAGTCATGCAGCGATAAAATATATACCTACCTCTTTGTTGATGTAAGGACTATGCAACTCCTGCATATAGCTGGCTCTCCTGCTGCTCTGATTGATCTGACAGTGTATTGCTGTTACCTGGTATCTGTTTAGGGTTGATGTCATCTTCTGTCTTTTCTCTACCTTTTCCTTCTTTCACAAAATCTACAAATCTGCAACAAACCTTGAAGCGCCAAATTCATGTTGCTTACCTATTTCAGGTGCATCTTTCTTTCTTAAAGGAGCTCTCCAGTGCATTAAAATTATGGTTAAGGAGGTTGTCCACCTCCTATAAAAATAATACCAGCAGCTCCGGGGCCCCAGTAAAATAAAAAATAAATTATACTTCCCTTTCTCCAGTCTGCAGCAACAGTTGAGGACTGGGAGGTGAGTAGCGCTTTTTTTTTCTATTTCTCTACCATTCTGGCCGAACATAACCATAATTTAACCAAACTGGACAATCCCTTTAATAAATTAGACCTAGTAACTTTGGCATATAAAACTTAAAGGAGTTGTCTCCCTTCAGAGTTTCAGACAATGCATGAATGAAATACTCTGCCACTTCCTGGTTCAGACTGACTCATTTGCATATGCTCATTTGCATACAGCTTGTACAGCTCTGTGCTGTGCTGTGCTTTCAGATGCTAATTAGATCAGATTAGCTTCTCAAACTACTAACAGGACTTCTTATCTGATCCCCAAAACAAAAGCCCTAATTACAGTTCTGTTTATTTTACATAAATCAAGCTTTTTACTGCTGAACAGCAGAGGACACTGCCATGACCTGTGTGATGACATCACTCACTGTTATCTCATTGAACAAACAGCAGGGGGAGAATTGTTTACAGGTCAGTTACTGAGGGAACTGAAATAGCCAGGGAGGTCATAAATTCACTTGTATCTCCTTAGGGAAAACAGAGGAACAAAGCAATATATTTGGAAAATGTCTTTATTTTGTGTTCCCTACCATTTGAAAGCTATTCTTTGTAGCGAGACAACCGCTTTAAGGACTTCTTAATGAATTACCACCATTTTCACTACAGGAAAATCCACAATACAGTGTCCTTACAGAACTAGAGTTGATTTTCTACCCTCAAAACCCGATATGGATATCTGCAGCTTTTCCGTCCTGTCTGGATGTTTTCTAAGTGACACCAGTATGGAGGTTGTCCACAGTAAAGCGCAACAATCGGTATCAGAGAGAGTGAAGGGCACACAGGGTCTGCAGGGGAGGAGAAGAGATTACACATACAGGAAGCATCAGTGTAGGTAGAGAGAACCCACGGCAGAACCTGCAAGGAAAGTGAGAGATCACACAAAAGCAGCATCAGAGTAGAGATAGAAGAGAGGTTCATAGGGGAAGGGTGAGTTAACGCACATAGCATCAGTGCAGTGTCTGTGTAGTCAAGACGAGATCACAAAGATGCTCTATGAGAAGGTCAAAAATAGAATTGCGTCTGAGCAAACTAAGAGCAGGTTGCATATCAAGTGGTCTGGTAATGAATTAAGAAATGAAGATTGTAGCCTGAAACTTAAAGGGATTTTAAAGCAAAGTAAAATTAATGTGGGAAGTTTGCAAATGAAATAATAAACACTTTCACCATTCATCAATATTAAAAATTCTATAGCATTTTTGTTTTAGCTGCTACCCTCATAATCCATAGTGTACAGGTCATCTCCAGGGGATACGACCAGGGCTGAGAGCTCCTCAGTCCTGGTCGCACATGCTTAGACATCACCTCTCCTCTCAGGCAGCTACTGTCAGACTATTCCCTACTTAATAATTACATACACTCACTGCTGAATGAGTGTTCAACCCCAGATGCTGTAATTCTACTCTCATCTTCTGTACTCCTGAGTAATTAGTCAAATAGATAAAAGGGAAAAAGAAATCTCAATCAGGTATGTACATTGAGGGAAAAAAAATCTAGATTTTTGTTTCCTGTAGGTCTGAACCTAGGACCCATATGCTGAAAGGCAGAAGTGCCAACCACTCAGCTACAATGTAGCTAGTCACAGCTCTTTCAATAAACAGACCTTTGACTAGAGTGAGTACACTGTGGGGAAAGGCATGGTGATATCAAACCTGCTGGGTCACATGATATGCAATTCAAACAAATCATAGAAGCCCCCTTTTGAACACATTGAAAGCTGAAGTAGGACAAAACAGGCATGAAATGCCTTCATGGTAAAACACCTTTATTGTAACTTTTTTAATATAAGATATTCACTAATATATGAAAAAATAATTTAACCATGTCACAGTTGTCCATAGGTTTACATGGCAAAGCATTAGCTTAGACTGATATTGTATCTAATGTTCAGGCACAGAAAAGTCTGCTGTAACCGCATTTATGTGATAAGGAATCCTAAGTGGGTCTCATTGCAACCTAGGGATGCTTGATCTCTAAGGAAACCTAGCTGATTATGTCAATGGGTTTCCATAGTAACAACAAAAGGACAACACTGAGCATGAAAATCCAATCCTGAGAAAATCACAGCTTTTCTGATTTTGGCTGTCACATAAAGCCGGTTTCTGGAGGCTGCACTGAGATAAGCTTGCAACCTGAAAATTAGTGCAAATCCATGAAAATCAAAATTGGGCAAGACGTGCCACTTCTGGGTGCGTACGTGCATCTAGTCCAGTGGATTAACAGAGAAAGGGGATCTCATAGAAAATATTTAAAACTAAGCCTCCTATTATGGGGATATCTTAACCACCGGAGCTGAAGGGCCTCTTGTTTCTTTCCTCTCCAAAGTCCTCTCTATGATCTTGTACTGTAGACGGTCACCCACCCCACCCCTACATGTTCTGTGGAGAGAAGTCCTCACCATCGCACTGGGACAAGGCTTTTTTGTGCCCTTGGTAAATAGAACAAATTGGGCCCTCTCCTTTTTCACCATTGAAAATTCAAATGCCCAGCCCTGACCTGGCTCACAGCTGCCCCATCACCAGCTAGGTGGAATGGGAAAAAACACAAACGCCATTTTTTTGGAGTGTTTTTTTATAGAGTGAAATAAATAGCTGGTACCCTCCATGAATGTAGCTGGTTCAACTCATATTCCTGCTTCATATCTCATTGCACCCCCTTCCTGACACACATGAGGGGCAAAAATGATGGGGCAAAACAAGACTTGAACCCAGGCTCAGACTGGCTCACAAGGGAACAGGGTAAACCCCCAGAGGCAGACCTGGGGTTTCTTTTAAATTGTACTTCCTTGGGAGAGGCAGAAGGAAGAAAGAGGCAAAAAGCATGAAACAGAGTGTAAGAGGCATGTACAGTAGCTGCAGTGTGGGCCTCCAGAATCAACTTCACTAGAGGGCTCTCAGAAGGAAATTCCACTGGTGGGCCGTCAGAATGAAATTCCACCGGTGGGCCCTCAGCATGAAATCCCACTGGTGTGCCCTCAGAATAAAATTCTACTGGTAGGCCCTAAGCATGAAATTCCACTGGTGGGCCCTCATCATGAAATTCCACTGGTGGGCCCTCAGCATGAAATTCCACTGGTGGGCCCTCAGCATGAAATTCCACTGGTGGGCTCCCAGAATGAAATTCCACTGGAGGGCCCTCAGAATTAAATTCCAAAGGTGGGCCCTCAGAATAAAAGTCCACCGAGGGCCCCTCAGAATGAACATCTACCGGTGGTCCCTCAGAATGAAACTCCACTGATGGGCCCTCAGAATGAAATTCCACTGGTGGGCCCTCAGAATGAAATTCCACTGGTGGGCCTTCAGAATGAAATTCCACTGGTGGGCCATCAGAATGAAATTCCACTGGTGGGCCATTAGAATGAAATTCCACTGGTGGGCCATCAGAATGAAATTCCACTGGTGGGCCATTAGAATGAAATTCCACTGGTGGGCCATAAGAATGAAATTCCACTGGTGGGCCATCAGCATGAAATTCCACTGGTGGGCCCTCAGAATGAAATTCCAACGGTGGGCCCTCAGAATGAAATTCCAACGGTGGGCCCTCAGAATGAAGTTCCAACGGTGGGCCCTCGAATGAAATTCCACTGATGTGCCCTCAGAAGGAAATCATGTGTGCGATCAGATAAAATTCCACTGGTGGGCCCTCAGAATGAAATTCCACTGTGGCCACCAGTATGAAGATTCCACTGGGTGGGCCTCAGCATGAAATTCCACTGGTGTGCGCATCAGACATGAAAATTCCACTGGTGTGCCCTCAGAATGAAATTCCACTGGTGGGCTCAGCATGAATTCATGGTGTGCCTAGAAGAAATTCCACTGGTGTGCCATCAGAAGGAAATTCCACTGGTGTGCCCTCAGAATGAAATTCCACTGGTGGGCCATCAGCATAAAATTCCACTGGTGTGCCCTCAGAAGGAAATTCCACTGGTGTGCGATCAGCATAAAATTCCACTGGTGTGCCCTCAGAATGAAATTCCACTGGTGTGCCCTCAGCATGAAATTCCACTGGTGGGCCATCAGCATGAAATTCCACTGGTGGGCCCCCAGAATGAAATTCCAACAGTGGGTCCTCAGCATGAATTCCACTGGTGGACCCTAGGCATCTCATTCTAACATTACTCTGACCCCTCTCACCTAAGCCCCAATAACAGCCACATAGTCTGCCTTTATGGTATACAAATCCTAGATCTAGTCACATTAATAAGCCAAAAGTGTCAAGGCTCCATTAAAATTTTCAAAAATGTTTTTCATTTATAAGGAAAAAAATCCCTGATGGCACAAAGGCTTTCAAGATCCAAGCGTCTGTATCTGCTCCATCAGGAAAGCTTGTCCTAGTCAACGTCTAATTAAAATAAAACTGAAAAACGGTTGTCGTTGACTTCAAACCAGCAGAGGACGACCTCGAAGCGGGCCTTTGAAATAAATTTCCCTTTTTTTTTTTTTTATAGATTTAACATCAGCAATTGAAACTCAATCATAAAGCCATCAGTGGACGGAAAGGTCGCTCAAAGTTATGCACATTTAAACAGTCGAAAATGATATCTTATTGCAAATTCTTCCTTCAGCCTCGGCTAGACGCTTGCTGATTTCCTTAACGTATGTGCGCTGGTCAGTGATAGTAGAATTGACCCTTTTTTATGACTCCGTGAATATTTTTGAGTAAATTATTATGTATTTTTCAATAAGCAGAACGACTTTATCTCTGTTTCTTGTAAGACTGAAATCGCAAAGCGACGGCCCTGAGTCATTCGCCGCCGTTAATGTCCCGTTATTATGGATAAACCCGTCTTTGAAAGGGCGTCTGGAAAAAAGAACATCTTGTTACTTCTAAATAGGATTATCCTGTTAATGTTCAACTTAGGGTTTCTTTTAAATTATACGTACATGGTCTTATTTTTACTTTGCCGTAGACATTTCTATTTCCTCAGATCTTAAAACTGTTAAAAAAGAGTATGCTTTGTGAATGATACATTTTAATGGCTTGTACTATATTCCCAAATATGTTTTTCCAGCTAAAGTAATACACAGTGGCTGCGTCACAACAGAAGAGGTCTGTACATGAGCAAGGTTCTTGCATAGATTTATGTAGTGTGGCAGAGCGTCCTTATGCGGTCGCATGGTGCTGTCACTAGGTGGCGTATGTCAGGATTCCCCCTAGAAATGTGCCACCAAGGGCCTGGTCTTGGTGGGGGAAGCCAATGGTTATCCATCAGCAACACTAGGCTGCTGACAGCTGTATGTAGTACGGCTGATATCCAGCCATTATGGGCAAGCTTCCCCGGAACAGCTGCAGATGGGTGGGTGGCTGTTCCCACATCCAAGGTCCCCGTGTTCCAGCCCAGATATTGGGTAGGTCTCTGGAGACCTATTAGAGGCCTCCTACTCCCGGTGATCGGGGGGCGTGGTCTGCTACCTGGCAGTGGAGCAGCAGAGGAGCTGGAGAGAGGCTCTGGCCCCCAGAGGCTTGAGGGAAGCCTGTATGGACTGTGAGTACGTGTTTTGGTGGTGTTGGATGTTAGATCCACACCACGGTAGAGAGGATCTCTATTACTGTGTTAGTTAGTGACCAGACGGCCAGGGTTTTTATGTGTTTGATTTGTATGCCATGCTGTAATAAAACAGGCTGAGTTTTAAAGAAGAAGCCTTTGACAGAGTGCCATCCGTTTAACCCAAGCGAAAATACCCCCCAGGATGGCCAAGGAGGGCATCCAGATGAGAGCGAGTTGTCACAGTAGGAAGGTCACTTAGGACAAATAGGTGTAAGACTTATCATTGGAGACTATAAGCTTTGACAGGTGGAGCATTCATGAGTGCAACACGGTGCCACAAAGGATGCAGTCATGGTGGAGTTGAACAAAGATCAATCCTGTTGCTATTTTATCTACTGCTTCATACTAGATCAAATGTGAGGCAGTTGCTATTCAACCATATCATACATCATTCAGAGCATGGTCCACACCCTGAGCTCGTTAAAGGAGGAGTTTCCCAAACTCTGTAAGGGTGCTTTCACACGGTGCGTTTGACGCATTTTTTGTTGCGATTTGTTTTTATGCGTTTTTTGTGCAGCAAGGTACAGCATTAATTGCTGGTCGCCCTGTGCACAAAAGTGGTAAAACAAAAACCCCACACCCTTTAAAACCTGCAAAAAAAGTATCAAAACGCCTTGTGAAAGCACTCTAAAGTTCTCTGTGTTTGAAGCTTGAATTTTGTCTTACTGTAAGATTGTTCTGAATATTAAAAGTATTCTGTATCTGTTATTTGTATATCCTATTTGTCTAGTAATGCCGAACCCGAAAGCGTATGTAGATGGCAATATTTGGCTGACATTATTCCTTTTGCTCTCAAAGATTCAGTGAACAGAGTAAATGAGGATTTGTTACACTTGGGCGCGTGAGGTTCCCCTTCCATATGCCTTGTGATATGCAGAAAGCCATGGAGTGGGAAAAGGCAAAACAAAACACTTACACACCTTAATGGTGCTATCCATAAGGAGAGATGTTCCCTCTCATACCCACTCATTGCTCCCACCAGTCAAGCAAATCGCTCTGCTCTACTATGTGGGAACCGAAATACTTGTAGGCAATATTGGCTTGACAATTATTCATTTTGTTCTCAAAGATTCAGTGAATCAGAAGTAATTTTAGGATTTGTTTACAACTATAGAGGGCGCATGAGCTTTCCAGCTCCTTTCCCTAATGAACCTCTGATTGCAGATGCCTGAGTAGTGGGCTAAAAGGCAAAAAAATCTTACACTTATGGGTTTGCTCCAAAGGAGAGATGTTCCCTCCTCATACATTGTGCCCACCGTCAAGCAATATCGCCTCCTCTATAGGGCGACCCACCGACGGGCTATGTAGATGCAACTCGAATGACTCCCCTGGAATAGTCCATTTTCCGCTTCCATAAGATTCGTGAATCAGATTAAAGAGGTGGTTACAACTTAGGGCGATGGGAGTTTCCGTCCTTTCCATAATCTGTGGGCTAGTGCGAGGATAGGGGTAAAGGCAAACAAAACTACACATCAATGGTCGTATAGAACAGATGTCCCCCTCATACCGCTCATTGCCTCCCACAGTCAAGCCATAACGTTGCTCTCACTGATGTGGCAACCCGAACGCGTATGATAGATGAGCAATATTGGCTGACAATTATTCTTTTTGTTCTCAAAGATTCAGTGAATGATAATAATTGAGGATTTGTTATCAACTATAGAGTGCCAGTGAGCTTAATCTTTCCCATAATGCTTGTGATATGATGATAAGTTGGCTATAGGCAAACAAAAAACACCTTAATGGCTCTCATAGGAGATGACCTCTAACAAATCCTCCATGCAGCAAAATCGCATGCTCTACACTGATGAGGGCAAAACCCGAAACGCGTATGTAATGAGTAATATTGGCTTGAAATTATTCTTTTTGCTTCAAAGATTCAGTAGAATCAGAAGTAAATGAGGATATTGTTACAACTATAGAGGGCGCAGGACTTTCAGCTCCTTTCCCATATGCCTTGTGATATGCAGATGCCGGTAGTGGTGCTAAAAGCAAACAAACACTACACTTAACTGTGCTGTCCATAAGGAGTATGTTCCCCTCTAAGTATGCCTAGTGAAGTTTTCATAGCTAAGTTGTTGTTCCTGGAATATCTTAGTTTTCTCGGTTTTTTGCGTTTTAGTTTTTTTCTCTAGGTCCTAGAGTCCTTTTGTTTGTCTTAGGGTCAGTTGTAGCTTATGGATACATTTTGGGGAAGACAGGGTGTTTGGTAGGGTGTAGTATAAGGGTGCAGGTAGCTGTCGACTGGGCCGCAGCTTTAGGGGGTCAAAAGCCCCCCCCCCCCCCCCCCCCTACTGCCCCAAAAAGGAATACTTGCATTGAAAAAGGCAATGCGGGTGGTGGGTCCTTTACTTTTTGAAAGAGGCTCGGGCTTCAAAATTTTGCCTTAGTTTGTGTTCGGGTAAGTTGAAATTTCGCCCCCTGGTTAGGGGGTTTTGGGTAGGCTTTAAAATTTCGCTCCCGGTTAGGGTTATTGTTCGGGTAGGCTTGAAATTACGCCTCTGGTTAGGGTTATTGTTAGGGTAATACATAGTAAAAGATTCGGGGACATTTTGTTTGGGCGTTCCCCTCTCTTTTGATTGTGTTTTTCTTATGCCAACCTTTCCCAAGGCATCATCGCCCTTTTCATACTGAAACCACTAGCGTTGGTCCTCTTTTTTTTTTCTAATGCTTTGTATTATTATTCTTTGTAACTGCTTTATTGGCTCCAAGTTGGCTTTGCTTAAAGGGCTTGACTCCTACGACATTGGGATGTCACTGATATGCCCCAATGTTGATAGGTCCGATCCCACTCGGGACTTGCAAACCCCTTTTCCCAAACAAAGGGTCGAAAACCCCGTTTGAACTCCCATGGGAATGAAAGGGGGGTTTCCCAAATTTCAGCCCAAACATCCCCCCCTTGGCTAATTTCGGACCTCCCATTCAAGTCTATGGGGGTCCCGACCCCCTTTGTTCAGAATGGAGAAGTTTTTTGGGGTTTTTTTAGGAGATGGGGTTTGGGGCCCCGAGGGGGGATCACCCCCCTTTAGTATTTATGGAATTCCAGTAATATGCCATCAAGTCTGTAGTGAGCAACCCCTTTTCCTGGAGCGTTGAATACAGGGAGCTACTGTTAGGACCCAGGGTTAGGTGACTGCTAAGGGTGATGTCTAGTTATGTTGTCTTGTGCCAATCAGCATTGTTATATTTTATAGAAAATAGCAAAATGTATCTAGTGATTTAAAAAAAAAAAAAAAAGCTTTTCATAATTAAAAGATTTAGGGCATAAAAATTTTCTTATAGCCCAAATATAATATATTAATTTTAGGGTGACTTGTATAAACAGGGTTGTGCCAGTTTTCTGTGTTGCTTGGAGCCAAAAAAAACATGTCATAGCCCTGTTCGATAGATGCATGAACAATCGTATACAAAAGGTTGGTGCATTATGCCCCAAATGCGGCACTTTTGAATGCACCAAAGATATGTAATGCGCCAAAGATATGCTATGCTATGCAACGCATGTCACACACCAGATTTATGAAGCCACATACGACAGGTTCAAACATACTGTCACATTCTACACTCCTCTATATTGATTTAGAACTGGCTTGTCGGTGCCGAGTGTCATACATGTAACCCTTAGGGCCACAGGTATGAACCTGTTTATGTCTAAAAGTGAGTTTTAGACTTAAAGGGATTTTGCCAGGACGTGCCTTATCTGCTAAGAAGCAAATGAAAATAAGCCACGCTGAGCTGAGAGAGAGAGAGACACAGCCAGAGCACAGAGCCATGCATAAGGATCGTGTGAAATGTTCACTCAAATAATCAAACTACAACTAATGGATTCTGTATACAAAAGACAACACCTTTTCTCCACAGCAGCTTGAAAGCTTCTTCATGTTCTCTGTCATCAGATAAAGCAGGAATCTACTCAGAAAATCACACTACAACTAGTGGATTCTGTATACAAAAGACAACATATTTCTACCCGGTGCCTTGAAAGCTTCTTCAGCTCCCTTTCATCAGATAAGAAGTGTTCTCTGCGCAAGTCCGGCCAGCAGCTCCTGTCAGGTCGTATCTAATAGAAGCTTTTAAGTAAATAAGGGCAGGTGATGGCAGCCTGTAGCTCTCTCAGGCTGCAATTTTTGTAATCACATATATTTAGAAAAGTGATTAATTACCCATTTTGGAGGATCCCACGTCAACATTACATCGTGGCAAAACCCCTTTAAACAGTTTCATACATGTGGCCCATAGTTTTTTGATCTGAAGAGTCTTGTAGCTGGGTGCAGGGTTTTAATATTTGCACCAAACACATCAATGAAAGAGAGAAACAATAGGATACAGAGTCTTTAATAGTACAGAACACCACGCAAACACTATTCTGTTGCAATCTCAAGTGATCTATCTCTTCTAAAAGTTATAAAAACCAAGCATATGTAATGTGTGGTGCTAGACCACGCAAGCTGCAAATCAAAACCAGTGCACAAAATGTCATATCCTATAGTTGATTTTCCACGTTAAAAATAGAACATCCTTCCAAATATTGAGATCATCAGTATTGTGGAAAATCAATACGCAATAACTGGCGGACTTTACCCATTTCCTTGATTTGCAGTCTAAAGTTTTCACTTTGTTCTTTAGCATCAGAACCTAATTTTCCTTGGCTATCGCGGTTAGGGGAACGGCGGTGATGGATCAACCTTAGGAAGATTTCATACTCTAAAAGGACATACACAAAAACAGTGAGATATGTGCTACTGTTTCTGCTAGAGCTTTTCTATTTTCCTGCAATTCTTCAAAACAGTTACATTTTTACAGATTTTTTTTAAAGTAAATTAAACATTTTCCCACTGTGAGGTATTCTTTAACAAATATAACACCAATGGTGGTCTAAATATGAACCTATCCAGAGGCACAAAGTGAAGAGGGGGGTGTACTCAATGTATTAAATGCTTGTCCTTATAATGCAGAGGTGGATTCGCCGGACCACCGCAAGTGATGATAGTTAAGCCACGCCAGGGAGCGGAGTCTAAGTAGCCCCCGGTATTCACCAGAGCCCGCCGCAAAGCGGGATGGACTTGCTGCAGCGGGATTCCACCAGGTCGCTACCCCTGACGTGACTTGCTTGTGGCGGCGGCCGGGGTAATGCGTGGTACAGAATTGAGTTCCGGAGGCGTAGTCGGGGAAAGGCAGGAGGTCAGGACAGGCGGCAGAGGTTCATGGTCAGAGACAGGCAGAAAGTCAGGGTAGGCGGCAAACAGGCAAGGTCAGGAAACGTAAGCAGGCGGACTGGTACATGGGTAGACAAGACGGACTTCTGAATACATACTAGGCACTCTAACACACACCAACGAACTGGCAGTGAGTGTAGGAGGCGTGCACAATAAATAGGGTCAGCGGCCAGCGATGGCCAATTACTGGTGTGCTATCCCTTTAAATCCCGACCAGCCATCGCGCGCCCGCCCTAAGCAGCGGGTACGCGCGCGGCGGCCGTCGGAGCCAGACACTGGAGCGGGGACTGGTGAGTATGGGGTTTCCTGGGCAGGAGCAGAAGGGCTACGGGCAGCCGTGGCACCCGCGTCGGACCCCGTAAGCGCAGGGGGACGGCCGAGGCGAGCCACGTGACAGTCCTATTGAGAAGGGATAACTTTTAGATAGTGATACAGAATATGACCAAATTTTGGTCAAGCTGCTCCCTAATATATAAAATACATGACAGAAAGGGAAAGAAAATGTATTAAAAATAACCTTTATTTAGAAAATATAAAATTAAGGCCTCACTAACTAATATAATAAACCCCAAAAAAGTGAAGAGCTAACCCTATTACACCCTATTACCCTAAAATATATATCCCTAGCCTAACAACACACGGGATACTCGCCCCAATAAGGGCGTTCCTGTCCAGAACCTCACCCTTATACTGGAAGGTTCCCTGATCGGGAAATAACTTTTAGATACAAACTCTCGAAGATGGCTGCCTGGAGTGCCAAAAAGCCACACTGCCTTTGGCAGGCTAATTTAATGTAAAACTAGAACAATACCCTGGTTGAAGGAAATCCTAGTAGGTGTTCGCCATTGATTGTTACCCTAAATAGAAGAAAATAGATGCCCATAGTTGACCACAAGTATAGCATGCATTTACAGTTTCAATACGACAGCCGTTGAGCTCTACAGAGTGACTTGTATATGTTCAGTGTGCAAATCTAAATTCATCCAACTTGGTTGCCAGATGTTTCAATAATTCAGCTGATGTACAGTACTGTTTGTGATCCAGATTCTATCCTTTATTTCTGATTGTTTAAGGATCATACACTTAAAAATAAAGGAAATGGGGTAATCATAGAAGATCCAAAGAAGGGCCACATCGCTACCGTAATGGTTGGCCATGTGGAACAACCCTCTGAGTAACCAAAGCTCATTAAGATAAAAAGGATCCTGCTGTTATGATAATGGTTGGTCAAGTGGGACAATCATATGAGTGACCAAAACTTATGAAGATTAAAAAAGGCTCTGCTGTTACTATAATGGTTGGACAAGTGGAACAATCCTACAAGTGACCGAAATTTATGAAGATCAAAAGAAGGGTGCTAATGTTACCATAATGGTTGGCCAAGTGAGAAAATAATATGTGACCAAAATTTATGAAGATCAAAAGAAGGTCCCTACTGTTGCCATAATGGTTGGCCAAGTGGAAAAATCCTGTAAGTGACCAAAATTTATGAAAATCAAAAGAAGGGCCCTACTGTTACCATAATGGTTGGCCAAGTAAGAAAATAATATGTGACCAAAATTTATGAAGATCAAAAGAAGGTCCCTACTGTTGCAATAATGGTTGGCCAAGTGGAAAAATCCTATAAGTGAACAAAATATATGAAGATAAAAAGAATGTCCCTACTGTTACCATATTGGTTGGACTAGTGAGAAAATAATATGTGACCAAAATTTATGAAGATCAAAAGAAGGGCCCTACTGTTACCATAATGGTTGACCCTGGCAGAAGACACCTACATAAATCTGGTAATTCTGGATGAACAGCTGGTAGTGTAGTGGAATGACCTCAGTCAACTACATAAGTATATTGTCTCCTATCTAAATAGATCACACATCACTTAATTGCTATACCCATACACCAAGACACTAATATTGAATAGATGGTAAGATTGGCCATGGACATCTTTATTGGAGAACTTCTTAAAATGACCAATAATTAAATAAATACTATTCGTGTAACAATAAATTATTCATTACCTATGTCTAAACTTTGCAATAATCAATCGACCTTTGACTTAACAGCCAACTATAAACTTGGACCATACAGTCAATAAGTACAGTCCACACAACGACACTGTGGAAGGTGCTAGGTGGAAGGCTTCATGGTGCCAAATACGCTTGAATGAATTCAACTGCAGTCAGAGAGAAAATAATTGTCAATGTTTCGGTCAGCAATAGATTTTTATCATAAAGCATTTACTTGTCTACTCGCTTTCTGGGCAAGCAACAATATCTACTATGTAAGTGGCATGGGCCCAATCAAATTCATAGCTAGCTCACCCATTGCATGTCAGTTTAAAATCAAAATATTCAAACCTATATCAAGCACGTGTATACCTTCTTCCAAGTCCCCATGGCTGAAAGTGAATCTCATATAAGGGGCAAAAATTTGCACATCGTCCTGGTAATGTAAATTCTAATTTTGTCAAGGAACTTTAAATTTGCATAGATCATCCAAGTTGACCTTGAGATCATTTCTGGAAAAACATAACAAAGATCAAGGATTAATCACCGAGCAATAATTAGGTTCCTATTCATGCTTAAAGTAATACTAATTGTACCTTGTTTCCTATGTTATTACCCTTGCATAAAAATAATAATATTGAGGTCAGAATACTGGTAGTTCATTGCAATAATAACATCCATCAGACCTTCCCAGAGAAGTCCTTTAATTCCAGCCCAGTAGATTCTGACTGCTTCATTGGGCATTGGCAAATTATCACCATATGATCTTCCGCTTGCCCTTTTTAGTGCCCAGTGCACAAATGAATGGCCAATGATCCATACAGTGACACCTGTGAAAGCTATGGAAGAACAACATTTAGTCTGTTAGTAATTCAGGTTTGACAGGTTGCTCGAAATGACTAGATGACCATCCATCTACTCTCTTGCTGACACACTCATGCAGGCTCTTCCTGTGAAGGTAGCACAACAGATATAGAATGAATTTGAAGGAAAACAATACCAATCAAGCCTTAAATTCTTTAAAAGAAACAAAAAAAAAGAAAAGAACCTTCTAGACAATTATGAACACCAAAATAATGATACAAATTTGAGACTCATACTCAACCAACCGCCATCTTGGTCAGTCTCAGAGAGTCTTCAGCTCATGGGATCGCCGCTTTTAGTAAGCGGGCTGGCACTCCAACATACTTCACATGGACCACACAGTTTCTGTCCAACACTGTCCTCAGCCAGCTTTATTCATCAACACACAAACAAAAACATATCAAATCCTAGACCGCCTGGCCACCAACTTCACACACAGTGAGTCCCTCAATAACAGTGGTCTGGACCTACTGTCCAGACACACCAGCACTGTACTCTCCCAGTACAGTATGGTACAGGCTTCCCTCAAACCTTGCAGAGTGTGAGCCTCTCCTAAGCTCCTCTGTTGCTCCCAGTTCCAGGCAGCCGACCACACCCACAGATCGCCTGGAGCACCAAGCTTTTTATACCAAAACCCTGTCTTGGAACATCGGAATGGCCACCCACCCACCCAACGCTTTAGCCGTTCTGGGAAAGATAACCCATAATTATCCGCATAGCAGCCATGCTAACTATATGTGCCAGGAACCTATGGTTACTGACGCAAAATAGTTGCCGTCCCCCACCGACACCAGGTCTTCGGTGACACATTTGCAGCAGGTCTCCTGCTATACTCCTCCTAGTGACAGAAACTAAGGTAGCTCACACACGGTATAAATAGCTTTGTTAAAATACAAAGCAGAAAGACACTATAAAAAAAAACTGATAAAGAGGGTCTAGAACAGCCACAGAGAACCCCCAACAAATCGACCAAATCATTTATGAACGATAAAGGTTATGCCGCAATACATCGGGTGATTTGGGAGTCATGCTGATTGCATGAGCGCGTATTATATGCGTGGGGGGACGAGGCGTAATCCATAGTTCTCTATGAGAGCTATGGATTACTGTAATTGCGGCGCGCATTTTGCCACGTATTAAGCGCAATATGTGGCGAAATACGCCCGCAATTACGTGGCAAAATAAGCCGTGTGAATATACCCTAAGGCCTCGTTCACACGGCTTATTTTGCCGCGGATTTGCCGACGGATTGACGATCGTCAATCCATCGGCAAATCCGTCCGAAGTAAGTTACAGCCTATTTTCTATTGATTTCAATAGAAAATACGGCTCGTCGTTCACACGACGCATAGTTCCGTTCCGGATTGCCGCCGCGGATTGACAACGGCAATCCGGACGGAAAAACAATGTGCATGTCAATTATTTCCGGACGGATTCACCACCTACAATGATTGGAGATGGTGAATCCGTCGGGAAATCAGTTACAAATACGTGCCACACTTAGTGACACTTATTTGCAACTGATTTTCAACTGATTTCAGAACGTATTTACATCGGAAATCCGTTGTAAATACGTTCTGAAATAAGCCGTGTGAACGAGGCCCAACAGTATATCATTCAACAATAAAGTAGACAATGCAAAGATCGTGATCATAGATCAAGAGGAGCAACATATCAAAAGGATCATAACCATGTGGGAACCTTGAACTAACAAGGAAAAAGCATGTGACGTGTGTCGCTGGTTAAAGCGGCTTCATCAGGGGTTATAGACAATTTGGTCTATTTGTTGGGGTTTCTGTGTTTTTTTTTTAGTCTCCCTATTTTAATTGTTTTTAGTGTCTTTCTGCTTTGTATTTCAATTAAGCTATTTATACGTATCATTATTTTGGTGTTCAGAATTGTCTAGTACGTCCTTTTCTTTGTTTTTTTGGGCTTTGCTCTGTTTACGCGCTGGCTTTGCAACTTGATGCATTATTTTTGGTAGTGGTGCCCACTGCTTTCTTTGTATTTACCAAATTCTTTAAAGGACACCTGTCATTTTCTATACATTTTTGGCATGTCATAGTGACATGGCATCGCTAAAATGATGGGGTAGAACTGAGAGCTGTGACCATTACTCATACTGCTATTTGCAGTGTTCCTCTGAGAATCTAGCAAACAGTGGGCAAATTCATAGAAAGTCTATGGGACGTCATATTAATTTATACACCACATGTACAGTTTTATGAGAAGAGTCGAGCAGAAACAACTGGCCACAGCGCTCAGAGTGCTCCTGTCCCTTTATTTTAACAATTGATGGAGATGTCATGACCAGGACCAGCACTAATCATTGCTTTTGACATGTCTTAAGTTTGTAAAATTATAGGTATCCATGAAGCACTTGACTGAAACTTCTCTTATCTGATTGCTGGAAGCTTCTGTCCTTCCATGGTGATTTCACTCCCTGCTGTGTGGAATCTCTAGAAACAGAAGTTATTAATCTTCTTTGTGTCAGGACTGCGCTACTGGCCCCTTTAAGGGGTTTTGCCACGATCTAATGTTGACGTGGGATCCTCCAAAATGGGTAATCACTTTTCAAAATATAGGTCGTTAAAAAAAAGTGAAGCCTGTGAGAGCTACAGCCTTTCTTACATGCCCGTAGTTTCCTGACTGTTTACATTAGATACGACCAGGAGCCGGAGCTGATTTGGCCCTCCTTGCGTTGTTTGCGCTTCTTATCTGATGGCAGGGAACATGAACGAGCTTTGAACGGACTGGGGAGAAAAGACCCTGTGTCTTTTGTATAGAGAATCCACTGGTTGTAATGTAATTATCTGAGTAAACATGCAGACGCTCCCTGGATCCCTGCTCAGCCCTCTCCCCCTGCAGCAGTTCATGAACAAATGAAAGAACGCTGCCTGCTTGGAGCTTATTTTCTCTCCTGAGCAAATAAGAGGGAGAAAACAAAACCTGTAGGGCTTGTGCACAATACAGTTATCCCCTGTGGATTAGCCAAATAACATGTTTGCTCAAGTACAGAGACTGAATGCCAGGAGGGTGCATGGGAGGTGGAGCGATGACATCACAGAGGAGGCACTTGTTTTTTTAAACACAGAAACACAACGCCCCTTTTTTCAAGCCTCAAGAAAAGAGTATTAGCCTGTTAGGTGAGGAATTCACTTCTTGGCAAAACCCCTTTAAGAATTTTGTTGCAGCCTCAGCCAGGGTGCGACTTGGTGCTTAATGGTTTAAGCACTTGAGCCAATCCCTGGCTGAGGCTGGGGTTTTAATCCTCTCCCTGTCTGCCAGTCTCTGCTGGTGATTGCTTTTGTGTCCTTGCTGTCTGTTTTTGTGTGATGTGTTGTTTTGCTGGTTCTCAGTTTTTGGCTTTTCTTTCTGGTTACTGTCTGGCTGTGTGCTTTGGTACCTCGCTTTCTCCTGGTTTGACCTTGGCCCGTACAACTACTCTTCATTTGTTATCTGTGGTGTCATTTTCTTGTTTGTTGTACGTTTTGTCTGTTTGGCCCATGTTTTACTAGGTACATCTCAGGAAGAGGTTTGAATGTGGGGTCGCCCTTTTTTGGGCAGTTTCCTTGCTTAGGCAGGGCGAGACTAGGGTGTCCCTTACAGTTTGTTAGAGATAACACACTCTGTTCTCCAGCAGCCGGCATAAGACAAAGAGCAGAGAGAGAAGGGGAGAGAGGGTCAGTAACCAGAGCAGCGTGTGTGCACTCACAGCAGATAAAATCTCTCTTATCTCCTTAACAAAGCAAAATAAACAAAGCAATATATTTGGAAAAAGTTTTCATTTATCGTTCCCTACATGTTGAAAGCTAACCTTTAACTGGTAGGCCACTGGATTCAAGTCCACCTGCGGGCCTTATGCACCGCAGTCCGAAACTGGCTGCAACGGTGGCTTGATCTAAATGGTAGATCCCGCAAGCAGCCCAAGATGCCTCGATGACTCACATGGAAGATAGGTTTTCTAGAGCTGACGTCCTCCTTAATGACCCATGTTCAATAATCTAATCTCATGAGGTTCTCTAACATCTGCTCAAAAGCAGGAAAAAGGAATACATTTGACTATGTCATTAGTAATAGACCTAATGGCAAGCACCAGTCAGCAGAACAAATACAATTAGGTTTATGTACCTTAAACCAACGACGGATTGAGACTGTCACTCAAAATCTTAAGGGTTCTCAATCATATCATTGTTTTCCAATGGCTCATTATGCTCCACCACACGATCACACCTCTCTGTTTTTATTTTTTGCGGAGCAGCACATTACGTTCCTCTACACCACATTACTCCCCAAGGATACATTTCTGCGCTATTACCTTCCCATCAAACACCCGTCTACTTTTTTTTAGGAACTGGGGGAGGGGTTGGGTGTTAGGTGTTTGAACATCTCCATGAGCTTACCTAATGGGTTTTTGTACATCATAACTTCTGCAGTGATCACATAAGCATCAAGGAATAAAGTTACAAGACAGTAGGTCCATCTGTATGCTCTATTAACCTATCAGACGGATGACAAATGGGCCATAGACTGAATATTTTCTCAGCAAAAAGCTATTACTGTACAGCAACATTTGTTCTTGCAGGATATCGATCTGCACCGGTTATTTTTGATGCATTGGAACTGGAAATGTTTGATCATATGATCTCTGCTAAGGCGTAGTTTCTTGTGGGAAAGTTTCCTTAGTTTAGTGGAAGAACTTGTGCCTTATTTTTGGCACTTTTTTTAATATCGGCCATTTCTCCTAAAGTCTACCTTTTTAGGAAGACCATTGCACTATCTATAGAAAAGGGGACAAAACTCAGGCACTATTGTACGGGACACAACTCAGGCATTTGTGCATGAGGGGCACAACTCAGGCACTGTTGCATGATAAGCACAACTCAGGCACTGTTGAAGGGAGGCACAACTTAGGCACCATTGCATGGGGAGTACAATTTAAGCAATGTTGCAGTGAGGAACACAACTCAGGCACAATTTTAGGGAGCACAACTCAGGCACTGTAGCAGGGGGAGCACAACTCAGGCACTGTAGCAGGGGGAGCACAACTCAGGCACTGTTGCATGGGGGAACACTACTCGGTCACAATTTTAGGGGACAGAGCACAACTCAGGCACTGTTGCATGGGGGAATATAACTCAGGCACTGTTGTAGGGGAGCAAAATTCATGCACTGTTGCAGGGAAGCACAACTTAGGCACTGTTGCATGGGGAAGCACAACTCAGACACTTGCAGGAGGGCATAATTCAGGCATGGGGAAGTACAACTGAGGCACTATTGCAGGGGGAAACAACTCAGGCACTGTTGCAGGGGGCACAACTCAGGCACTGTTGCAGGGGGAAACAACTCAGGCACTGTTGCAGGGGGCACAACTCAGGCACTGTTGCAGGGGACAATGGGAAACAACTCAGGCACTGTTGCTGGGGTCACAACTCAGGCACTGTTGCTGGGGTCACAACTCAGGCACTGTTGCTGGGGGCACAACTCAGGCACTGTTGCAGGGGGAAACAACTCAGGCACTGTTGCAGGGGGAAACAACTCAGGCACTGTTGCATGGGGAGCAAAACTCAGGCACTGTTGCAGGGGGAAACAACTCAGGCACTGTTGCAGGGGGAAACAACTCAGGCACTGTTGCAGGGGGAAACAACTCAGGCACTGTTGCAGGGGGAAACAACTCAGGCACTGTTGCAGGGGGAAACAACTCAGGCACTGTTGCAGGGGAAACAACTCAGGCACTTTTGGGCAGGGGGGAAACAACTCAGGCACTGTTGAGGGGAAACAACTCAGGCACTGTTGCAGGGGAAACAACTCGGGCACTGTTGCAGGGGGAAACAACTCAGGCACGGGTTGCAGGGGAAACAACTCAGGCACTGTTGCAGGGGGAAACAACTCAGGCACTGTTTGCAGGGGGCACAACTCAGGCCCTGTTGCAGGCCGCACCACTCAGGCACTGTTGCAGGGGGCACAACTCAGGCACTGTTGCAGGGGGCACAACTCAGGCACTGTTGCAGGGGGCACAACTCAGGCACTGTTGCAGGGGGAACAACTCAGGCACTGTTGCAGGGTGAAACAACTCAGGCACTTTTGCAGGGGGAAACAACTCAGGCACTGTTGCAGGGGGAAACAACTCAGGCACTGTGGAATGGGGGGCACAACTCAGGCACTGTGGAATGGGGGGCACACCTCAGGCACTGTGGAATGGGGGGCACAACTCAGGCCCTGTGGAATGGGGGGCAAAACTCAGGCACTGTGGATGGGGGCACAACTCAGGCACTGTGGAATGGGGGCAAACTCAGGCACTGTGGAATGGGGGGCACAACTCAGGCACTGTGCACGGGGGGGCACAACTCAGGCACTGTAGCATGGGGAGCAAAACTCAGGCACTGTGGAATGGGGGGCACAACTCAGGCACTGTGGAATGGGGGGCACAACACAGGCACTGTGGAATGGGGGGGGCACAACTCAGGCACTGTGGAATGGGGGGCACAACTCAGGCACTGTGGAATGGGGGGCACAACTCAGGCACTGTGGAATGGGGGGCACAACTCAGGCACTGTGGAATGGGGGGCACAACTCAGGCACTGTGGAATGGGGGCACAACTCAGGCACTGTGGAATGGGGGGCACAACTCAGGCACTGTGGAATGGGGGGCACAACTCAGGCACTGTGGAATGGGGGGCACAACTCAGGCACTGTGGAATGGGGGCACAACTCAGGCACTGTGGAATGGGGGGCACAACTCAGGCACTGTGGAATGGGGGGCACAACTCAGGCACTGTTGAAGGGGGCACAACTCAGGCACTGTGGAATGGGGGGCACAACTCAGGCACTGTGGAATGGGGGGCAAAACTCAGGCACTGTAGCATGGGGAGCAAAACTCAGGCACTGTAGCATGGGGAGCAAAACTCAGGCACTGTAGCATGGGGAGCAAAACTCAGGCACTGTTGCAGGGGGAGCACAACTCAGGCACTGTAGCATGGGGAGCAAAACTCAGGCACTGTGCATGGGGGACAAACTCAAGGCACTGTGCAGGGGGAGCAAACTCAGGCACTGTGCAGGGGAGCAAAACTCAGGCATGTGCAGGGGGAGCAAAACTCAGGCACTGTAGCAGGGGAGCAAAACTCAGGCACTGTTGCAGGGGGAGCAAACTCAGGCACTGTTTGCAGGGGAGCAAACTCAGGCACTGTTGCTGGGAGCACAACTCAGGCACTGTCGCATGGGGAGCAAAACTCAGGCACTGTTGCAGGGGGAGCACAACTCAGGCACTGTTGCAGGGGGAGCACAACTCAGGCACTGTTGCAGGGGGAGCACAACTCAGGCACTGTTGCAGGGGGAGCACAACTCAGGCACTGTTGCAGGGGGAGCAAAACTCAGGCACTGTTGCAGGGGGAGCAAAACTCAGGCACAGTTGCAGGGGGAGCTTCTAAAAATAGTGGCTTTCTTCTGGAACTTCTTTAGGTTTACACGGCTTATTTGTCCGCAGATTGGCGCCGTACTTCGCGCCGTATTTGCGCTGCAGTACGGCACCAATCCGTCGGAGTAATTACGGTAATCCACTGCTCTCATTGAGAACAGTGGATTCCGTCGCTCCTCCCCGCTCGGGGAATCCGCCACGGGGGGAGAAAGTGACATGCACATTATTTACGGCGCGGACGCGCCGTAGATAATGCATTGTCTATGGGGCCGGCGGGCTGCTCCCCTGCCGCGCTCCGGCCCCGCCCGCGCCCCGCCCCTTATTCACGCCGGAATTGCGAGCGCAATCCGGCTCGCAAATCCGGCGTGAATAAGCCGTGTGAACGGGGCCTTAGACTAATGTAAGGGTAAATAAAGCTAATTAAAGCTTGACCAAACTATTCCAAAAAGAGTGAAGGTCCCCTGTGGTCCCTCTTACGGCTCTCCTTTCCTAAGTTCAAAGTCTGAGGGACCTGCACCTGTCTTGGGAATACAAATAGTACTAGTCAATTTTTGACCTTACCACTGAGCACCCACCACCTAGGTGTGTGTTATACTTTATCCTGCTAGATTATGGTCTTAGGAATAGACACGCTAAGATCTTGGTACAGGATGGGGAGACAGTCATGGTTGTATACGAGTACATCTGAACATACCACTCTCATGGACTGGAAACTTCCATAGAACAGGATGGAGAATTGTGCCCTTCGAAAGTCTTGAGTTTTGAGGGCCTGTTCCCAAAATAGGAGTTGCTTCAAGAAGTGGGACGCACACCTATCACACTTTGATGGCATACCCTCTTAATCTGCCACCAAAGTACAAGATGGGAACACCCCTTTAGGTGCTTAGACAGAAAAAAAAAAGTTATTCAATACATGATATGTATCTAAAATGACTCCATGAAGCAAAATGGGCTCATACAGTTATGCTAAAGAAAAAAGTTGTGACCACTGGAAATCAAAATGGTAAAAATGTTACCGGTCAGTAAGTTTAAAATTAAGGGCTTAAAATGCACTTAAGACACCTGAGTTATGCACCAACTATATTACTTGAGACATAAATTTAAAGTTTTCAATAAAAAAAAGTAACATTTTGGGATTTTGTTTAACTTTAATGGGACTGTTAGGGGTTAAAGAGCCCTTTCTTCTATATTAATGCTGCCAATCATAAGCCCTTGTGTTGTGTCTGCTTTGGGTGGCCAGTTTGGTGTATTCTGGAGAATCTCTCATTATGCTATATATATATTGAATAATGAATGTACTTTAAATGTATGACCCTAAAATATGCAACTTGTTTGGCATACATTTGCCTATTCTGCCCATTTACTCCCATTGTAAAAAATGTGTATAACTTGTGGTGGCAATAATATAAATGAAAGATCTGGTGATGCATCTACTTTTGGCAGCTCATGTCTTATAGACATGTTTGGCGTACTCGGCGGGATATTTTCATAGCGAGAACAAAGCCCTAGGTGACAAGAATCAGTATGTTGGTCATTATTGTCACAGAGTTTTCCCAGAGTCCAGAATGGAGATGAGGTGATTGCTTTGCCTTGTTTGAGCCTAATGAATACAATACAATTATTGTTCTCTTAAATGAGCCAAAAGCAAATTGAATGACCTTCAAATTGCAAACCTATTTGCAAATCAGTGAAACTTGCATATGCTGGAACAATCCCCTCATCTCTAATCTTGAACACACCAGTAGGAGTGAGTAAATTGTTTTGGCCAATTTCAGTATCAGTGACTTGCATATTGTTTTGCAATTCCCTGGCCATTTGGGACTTTGCTATGGTGAAGCTTCCCTTTGTGTGCTATAGATTCGACAAATCTGTTAAATCAGGCAAAGCAACCCATTTATTTCTAATTTTGTTGTCGCTGTTGATGTTGATGTCCATAATTTAAGCATAACTGAGAAAAACTTGTGCCAACATACAGATAGAGGGTAGACACTCCAGTCCCCACAAACAATAGTACTCCTCTCCGTTCCCCTGCACAGTAACACTGCTTACTCTTGTGACTCCTACACAACAATTCTGACCATTTTGTGCCCCAATATAGTAATAATACCTACTATTATTCCACTGCAAAGTAGTAGTGCCCTTTCTGTACCCATTTTTGGCACCAAAAACAGTAATAATGACCCCTTAAATAAACATGCAAACCTTTATCCCCCCCTAATAGGTAAGAGTACCCCTTAAAAGAATAAAACTTGTACTTACCTTACACTGGTCCAACAACGAGTGGACTGCCTGAGGCCTCTTCTGGCTTGTGAAGTCAATGGTCCTGAGGTGGCACTGTGAAGGACATTGAAGTCCTGTGTGTGGTCAGGGCATTTTGTAGGCTGCTATTACCCTAAGTACATTTCTTGAGTACAGAACAGGGAAAATGAGCAAATGCTTAAGGCATCTAAGAAGAGCCCTTTACATAGGAGTTGCATTCACCACTGATGTCCTATGTGGTCTTGGCATCTTGTAGGCTGCAGGGACCCTGGGTACACTCCCTTGGAGATAGAATAGGGCAAGAAGGGAAAATGCTCAAGGCCACCAGTCCTGTGCATAGGAGCTGCATATACCCGCCGAGGCCTCTTCTGGCTTGTAAAGTCAATGCCCCTTAGGTGGCACTGTGAAGGACACTGAAGTCCTGTGTGGGGTCCGGGCATTTTGTAGGCTGCTAGGACCCTAAGTACACTTCTTGGAGATAGAACAGGGAAAAGGAGCAAATGCCTAAGGTCTCTTACAAGAGCCCTTTGCATAGGAGTTGCATTCACCGGCTGAGGCCTTTCCTGGCTTGTGAAGTCAATGGCCCTGAGGTGGCGCTGTGAAGGACACTGAAGTCCTGTGTGGGGTCCGGGCATTTTGTAGGCTGCTAGGACCCTAGGTACACTTCTTGGAGATAGAACAGGGAAAATGAGCAAATGCTTAAGGCCTTTACAAGAGCCATTTGCATAGGAGTTGCATTCACCGGCTGAGGACTCTTCTGGCTTGTGAAGTCAATGGCCCTGAGGTGGCTCTGTGAAGGGCAGTGATGTCCTGTTTCTGGTCCTGTCATCTTGTAGGCTGCAGAAATCTTGAAAATGATTCTTTGGATATAAAGGCCTTAGACATTTGCACTTTTTGCCCTGTTATAATCTCAGCCCTGTGCAAAGGAGCTTCATACACTGTTTGAGGCCTTTTCTGGCCGTTAGGTGGCACGGCGAAGGACTCTGATGTCCTGTGTGAGGTCCGTGCATCTTGTACCCTAGAACGATCATGAGTATAATCTTTTGGAAATAGGGGCCTTGTGCATTTTCCCTTTTTGCTCTGTCCTAACACCAACCTTGAGCATAGGAGTTGCATACACTGGCTGAGGCCACTTATGGTTTTTTAAGTCAATGACCATGAGGTGGCACGGCTAAGGACTCTGCTGTCCTCTGTGCAGTCCATGCATCTTGTAGCCTAGAACGACCATGAGTATACTCTTTTGGAAATAGGGGCCTTGAGCATTTTCCCTTTTTTGCCCTGTCCTAACACCCACCTTGTGCATAGGAGTTGCATACATTGGCTGAGGTCTCTTATGGCTTGGGAAGTCAATGATCTTGAGGAGACACAGATAAATACGCTCATGTTCGATGTGGTCCTGGCATCTTGTAGGCTGCAGGGACCCTGGCAACACTCCTTTGGAGATAGAATAGTGCAAAAAGGGCAAATGCCCAAAGCCACCAGTCCTGGAGGAGCTGCATACACCCGCCGAGGCCTCTTCTGGCTTGTGAAGTCAATGACCATGATGTGGCACTGTAAAGGACGCTTTGGTCCTGTAGGTGGTCCTGGCATCTTGTAGGCTGCAGGAACCTTGGTTACACTCATTTAGAGATAGGCACCTTGGGCCTTTGCCCTTTTTGCCCTGTTCTAACACCAGCCCTGTCCATAGGAGCTACAAACACAAAACAGTAGGGAAATACCTCTTAATAAGATTTCCTTTTGCAAGACCTACTATATAATTGGATTTAGTTAATAGGTTTCCAAAACATAGAGAGTTAAAAGCATTGTTACTATTATCTGCATAATATCTTCACCGGATAAAGCGAGTCAGTGGGTATGAATGTAATAATTCAGCACAGAAGTCATTCTGCACCTGCTACAATCAAATGCTTGATGTGGTTATATAGCATGCAAAGAAAATGAGGAGCTGCCATGGCATCGGAACAATGAATGGGCAAGATCCAGGGGCCCCATTGTACAGCAATCTGCCGGTGTGACGTCTCCAGTGAAAACTCACTTTCACTCGCAGCAGCGTGGGGCTCATTTAAAATGGACAAAAGAAAAGGAAATGAAATTTAAATGCAGGAACGAACTGTGAAGTAATAATTATAATTGCTGGAAAGTTGTCAAATGCCCCACTGCAGCGTGTGTATTTCTGCATCAAAGGAGCCTTTTTTTGTAACTGATGTCAAAAATTCTTCTCAGTCTATTAACAGGAAACAATGGCATCAATTAGCGGCGAACCTAGAGAACTTATATATAGGCTAGTGTTTAAATAGGGCTTAGCATGTAGCAATAAAACCCATATGGGGCAAGGACATTGAGCAAAACCAGACACATAAATTGAAGCTCCTAAAACCCTAATGCAAAATCTTTAACAAAGTTCAATACTTACCATTTGTCATGGCGGGCAGAGGTACCTTGGCCTACTTTAAGTACCAAGGTCCCAATGCAGCTGTTACTTTGCACTCCCTATAACAACACCCCTGAAAAGAGATAGTCAAAGAGCATAATATAAGAAAACTGTCTAGGTCTTAAAGGGGTTTTGCCACGAAGTAAAATTGACGTGGGAAGCTTGCAAATGAAATAACAAACATTTTCACCATTAATTATTATTAAAAATTCTGCACCGTTTTTGTTTTAGCTGCTCCTTTAATGTTAATGATTCATTGTTTACAGCTCGTCTCCAGGGGATACGACCAGGGCTGAGAGCTTCTCAGTCCTGGTCGCAGATGCTTAGACATCACCTCTCCTCTCAGGCAGCTACTGAGTGTTCAAACCCAAGGTGCTGTCATTCTACTCCCGTCCTCTGTACTCCATAGTAATTAGTCAAACAGTGCAAATAAATAAAAAAGAAACTTCAATGAGGTGTGTGCATTGAGAAAGAGAAAAAAAACAGATTTGGTTCCTGCAGGGATTTGAACCTAGGACTCTTGTGCCTGGAGGCAAAATCTTTACCTCTCAGCTACTCACAATACTATACATAAACAGACCTTTCTTTGACTACAGAGCGGAAAGGCCTGATGATGTCATCCTGCTGGGTCACGTGATATGCAATTCAAACAAATCACAGACTACCCATTCTCAGCACACAGAGCTGAAGAGCTGGATACAGGAGGTATGAAATTAGATCGTGGCAAAACCCCTTTAAACGTTCTGTGTTGCCCAAAGCAACTATTCAGGGGATCTCTGAATAGTTGCTTTGGGCAACACAGAAAGTCTTAGAACATGTTTTCATATATGTCCCCCAAAGTGTCTTCTACTGGCCCCTGACTGGGCTTCTCCTTTACTTCCCTCACTTATAGATGTAAAGAATCATGATTGTGTACTAGCCATCTTCCCAATTGTGCTTGTGGCCTATCAATAATAGGGACTGCCATGACTTTCCCAATTGGACCAAATACCAATAGTCTTGCCTCCTAAGACTGTACCAGTACCAGTAAGTAACAGGAATTCATTTGTCCCGGGCCAACACAAATAGCAGAGGGCGATTGTGGAAAGAAGTGTATTGGACCCTTCATAGCTTATCATAGAGCATCTACTAAAAAGAACCTTTCTCACCACAATAATTAGCTTATAACATGTAGGGAAAGGTAAATAAAGACTATTATCTAATACATTGATGTTCTGATTTTGCTTTGTTCAGGAGATAAAGAAAAGTTTATCTATTATAGTGGACACAAGTTTCTTTAGGTTAGGTTTCAGGGAAAAAGGAGAGAGAAAGATGGGCAGAGTGAAACAGTCACGTGCACTCATGTAAAGTGTTTATAGGACGGGCCCCAATAATTAGCTTCACTTCTGGGCCCCAAGAATCAACTCCACTGGAGGACCTAAAAATCAACTCCATTCGTGGGCCCCAAGAATCATCTCCACTGGTAGGCCCCAGAATCAACTCCACTGGTGGGCCCCAAGAATCATCTCCACTGGTGGGATCCAAGAATCAACTCCACTGGTATACCCCAAGAATCATCTCCACTGGTGGGATCCAAGAATCAACTCCACTGGTGGGCCCTAGGAATCAGCTCCCCTGGTGTGACCCAAGAATTAACTTCACTTATGAGCTCCAAGGATCAACTCCACTGTTAGGCCCAAAGAACTAACTCCACTGGTGGGCCCCAAGAATTAACTCCACTGGTGGGCCCCAAGAATTAACTCCACTGGTGGGCCCCAAGAATCAGCTCCACTGGTGGGCCCCAGAATCAACTCCACTGGAGGGCCTCAAGAGTCAACTTTACTGGTGGGCCCCAAGAATCAGCTCCACTGGTGGGCCCCAAGAATCAGCTCCACTGGTAGGCTCCAAGATTTAACTTCACTAATGAGTTCCAAGGACCAACTCCACTGGTGGGCCCCAAGAATCAACTCCACTGTTGGGCCCCAAGAATCAACTCCACTGGTGGGCCCCAAAAAATCAACTCCACTGTTGGTCCCCAAGAATCAACTCCACTGGTGGGCCCCAGGATCTACTCCACTGGTGGGCCCCAAGAATCCACTGGCAGGCCCTGAGAATCAACTCCACTGGTGGGCCCCAAGAATCATCTCCACTGGTGGGATCCAAGAATCAACTCCACTGGTGGGCTCCAAGAATCATCTCCACTGGTGGGACCCAAGAATCAACTCCACTGGTGGGCCCCAAGAATCAACTCCACTGGTGGGCCCCAAGAATCAACTCCACTGGTGGGCCCCAAGAATCAACTTCACTGGTGGGCCCCAAGAATCAACTCCACTGGTGGGCCCCAAGAATCAGCTCCACTGGTGGGCCCCAAGAATCAGCTCCACTGGTGTGCACCAGGTATCATCTCCACTGGTGGGACCCAAGAATTAACTTCACTAATGAGCTCCAAGGATCAACTCCACTGGTAGGCCCAAAGAACCATCTCCACTGGTGGGCCCCAAGAATCAACTCTACTGGTGGGCCCCAAGAATCAACTCTACTGGTGGGCCCCAAGAATCAACTCTACTGGTGGGCCCCAAGAATCAACTCTACTGGTGGGCCCCAAGAATCAACTCTACTGGTGGGCCCCAAGAATCAACTCCACTGGTGGCCCCAAGAATCAACTCCACTGGTGGGCCCCAAGAATCAACTCTATGGTGGGCCCCAAGAATCAATTCCACTGGTGGGCCCCAAGAATCAACTCCACTGGTGGGCCCCAAGAATCAACTCTACTGGTGGGCCCCAAGAATCAACTCCACTGGTGGGCCCAGGATCAACTCCACTGGTGGGCCCCAAGAATCCACTGGCAGGCCCTGAGAAATAACTCCATTGGTGGGCCCCAGGCACCCCAATCCGCCACTGTTCCAGTGCACGTAAATGGGACAACATCGAATACCTAGCAACCTCACTACAGAAAGTACGCCATTTACAAAACGACACGCTTTACATACATTTACATACATTTGTGGGTAATACAACAAGTAACAGCCCAGCAACTAATTTAAAAATATATTATGTTGCCTATAAATGTAATACCGTCACAGGATCTAATGAACACACTTTTTGGTTTTAGGTGGACTTGGGACTTACTAGATAATTTAAGAAAATTGAAATGCATATGTCAAATTGGAATACCCACTGACTCGCAATGATGAGGCCCACAACAGCAGGAGAAATTAAAAAATCACATTTACTTATATGAGACTCAGACTATAAGCAAACACAAGGTGACAACAGCACACTAGGGTGGTTAATTATTATGTTCATTATCTTGTCATTAGCTTATCATTTACATACCTTATATATCTTAGGAGGCTTCTCTGAAGAATACTAGATGATACAGCTGCGTATAACAGAGGCATTAGAGGCTCGAACATAAGCCCCGATGTCATAGTCATCAGAATTCATCATTTTGATAAATCTCTGTTTTCCTATATGTGACTTCTAAATGTCTTCATTATAGTCACCCCCACTCCCCCAGTTTGATTTCCATTTAAAGTAAAACTCCAGGTTGAAAATAACATTTTACAAAATACGCCTAATTTCACACTCATGTTTTAGGTGGAAATCTAATGTCAGTAAAGGTCTCATTAATTAAAATATTTTAATGAAAAAATATTTTAGGATTATTTTTAATATGTTTGGGGATGTAGAATATTCAGATATTAAATAGCATTGCTCGAATAGCTCTCTGCTCAGTTTGAGAACCCTTTGGCTGAATTTGTCACATGGGGACAATATTCTGTATGTGTTTTCTGGCCTCTAGAAAGCACCTGCAGTCGCCAAGTGCCTCCATATTGCATAGAAGCACCACCAGCCATCTGGGTAAGGGTTAAGGTTAACTTTGGACTAACCCTGGGGTTTCCTAGATGTTGCCCAGTTATTCCCTAGGATTGGAGTTGGATTAGGATTGGACTAATCCTAACTCTGGGGTTCCCTAGATGTTGGCCAGATGTTTTGTGGCATTAGAGGTAGAGTTAGGGTTGCACTAACCATAACCTTGGGGTTCCCTAGATATTACCCAGATATTCCCTAGGGTTAGAATTAGGTTAGGGTTGGACTAGACCTTACCCTGAGGTTCCCTAGATGTTGCACAGATCCATCCTAAAGTACGACTAGTCCTTACACTGGAGTTCCGTCGATGGTGCACAGATATGCTGTAGAGTTAGAGGTAGAGCTCGGGCTGCACTAACCCTAATACTGAGATACCCTAGATGTTGCCCAGAGATTCCCTAAAATTAGAGTTAAGGTTAGGGTTGGATTCGCCCTAACCCTGGGTTTACCTAGATGTTGCCTAGATATACCCTAGGGTAAGAATTAAGATTAAGTTTGGACTAGCCCTAATCCTGGGTTTCCCTACTTGGTGTCTAGATATTCCCTAGGGTTGGGGTTGGACTAGTCCTTACCCTGAGGTTTCCTAGATATTACACAGATACTCATTAGAGTAACAGGATTAGGGTAGACTAACCTTTACCCTTGGGTTCCCTAGATGTTTCCCAGATATTCTGTAGAGTTAGATGTAGAGCTAGGGTTGCACTAACCCTAACCCTGGGGTTCCCTAGATGTTCTCAGATATTGCCTAGGGAGAGAATTAAGGTCAGGATTAGGCTTGCGCTAATCCTGGGTTTCCCTAGATGTTGCTCTGATATACCCTAGGGTAAGTGTTAAAGGGGTTGTCTCACTACAGGGATTGCTGCTTTTTATGTTAAAGATCTTGCAAAAACAAGTCACTTTGCAATATGTGTCCATTAACAGTGTCCTACCTATTCCTAGATATCCCCTCTTGTATGGGCTGCATCAGCTACTCAAGTCAAAATAGCTACAGCCCTGTTCCATCTCTCCTGATAGGCTGCCAGCACTGGTCGCTACAGACCTGGTGTTCCCAGCCTCTCATCACTGCAGGCCACTAGTAGCCAGTAATCAACAAATTCATAAATGAAACTGACAAAACAGGACTGTGTAAAGATGAATAGATGTAGTGAGACAACCCCTTTAAGGTTACTATTTAAATAATCCTTGCTAGATGTTGTCTAGATATTCCCTAGGGTTACGGTTTGATTAGCCCTAACCCTAAGGTTCCCTGAGGTGCACAGATACTCCAAAGGGAAAGAGGATTAGGGCTGGACTAGTCCTAACGCTGGGGTTCTCTATGTTGCCCAGATATTCCTCAGGGTTAGAGGTAGGGTTAGAGTTGGACTACCCTGTGTTTTCCTAGTTGTTGCCCAAATATTCTGTAAAGTTAGAGTTAGAGCTAGGGCTGCACTAACTCTACCCCTGTGGTTCCCTAGATGTTTCCCCAGATATTCCCTAGGGTTAAAGTTAAGGTTAGGGTGGGACTAGCCTTAACCCAGGGTTTCCCTAGATGTTGCCCATAGATACCCTTGGGTCAGACTTAAGGTTAGGATTGGACCAGTCCTAAACCTGGGGTTCCCTAAATGTTGTCCAGATATTCGCTAGAGTTAGTGCTGGACTATCCCTTACCCTGAGGTTTCCTAGATGTTGCACAGATACTTCCTAGGGTAACAGAATTAGGGTTTAACTAACCCTTACCCTGAGGTTCCCTAGATGTTGACCAGATATTCCCTAGAGTGAGAATTAAGGTTAGAATTAGGCTTGCCCTAACCCTAGGTTTCCCTGGATGTTGCCCAGATATACCCCAGGGTAGGAGTTAAGGTTAGGATCCGAATAACCCTAAACCTGGGGTTCACTAGATGTTGTCTAGATATTCCTTAGCGTTCGACTAGCCCTAACCCTGAGGTTCCCTGAGGTGCACAGATACTCCAAGGGGAAAGAGTCAGGATTAGGGCTGGACTAGTCCTAACTATGGGGTTCTCTATGTTGCCCAGATATTCCTCAGGGTTAGGGGTAGGGGTAGGGTTGGACTACCCTGGGTTTTCCTAGTTGTTGCCCAGATATTCTTTAAAATTCAGATCAAATTTGAGTTTAACCAAAATCCAAAGCTCAACACTATGAAATATTGTTTGGTGATATATCTCGGATTATTGGGGATGACCGTCCTCTAAGTAGAGGGGAGGGGAAGGTTTCCATACTTTTGCCAGGGGTTGGATGTACTCCATTTGGTTCCATTCTTTTATTTGTTCTCAGCTTCTATATGTTTCTCGCTATACATGAGACTAGAGCATAGAGGGAATGTATTCTTGTCAGTGTCTCGGCTTAGATAGGTCATGTCTAATTAAAGCCATATGTACGTCTCACAACATCATTTTATCACAAAGTCAAGGAATATAGTAAAGTGACAATTCAGCCGCCTTCTGGGGAAACAACTCAGGAAATTAATTTTAAACTTGCTGCTTTTTATTTCCACACAACAAATAAATTTAAAACTGAGAGCCTGGCGACGGGCACATTTCCTGAGACAGCAAAATTTTATTTTCTGCCTGAACTGAACTGTCTGATCTGTTTACGTATGTTGTGTGCAAGGGAAACTGAATTAAATATGGCCTATCGCATATGACTGCAGGTACATTGTACAAATGCACAACACCTCATGGTGCCCCTATCCTAGACACTGGCACAGACGACCCATACTATAGATACTTACACTCATACTATAATGTACAATATACACATGTGCAACACCCCAATGGGCACATATCCTAGACACTGACACAGGGGGCACACACTGTAATACTTACACTCATACTATAATGTACAATATACACATGTGCAACACCCCAATGGGCACATATCCTAGACACTGACACAGGGGGCACACACTGTAATACTTACACTCATACTATAATGTATATTGTGCAAATGTGAAACACCCCAATGGGCACATATCCTAGACACTGGCACAGAGGGCACATACTATAGATACCTACACTCATACTATAATGTCCATTGTGCAAATGCACAACACCTCATGGTGCCTTATCCTAGACACTGGCACAGACGACCATACTATAGATACTTACACTCATACTATAATGTACAATATTACACATGTGCAACACCCAATGGGCACATATCCTAGACACTGGCACAGAGGGCACATACTATAGATACCTACACTCATACTATAATGTCCATTGTGCAAATGCACAACACCTCATGGTGCCCTTATCCTAGACACTGGCACAGACGACCCATACTATAGATACTTACACTCATACTATAATGTACAATATACACATGTGCAACACCCCAATGGGCACATATCCTAGACACTGGCACAGAGGGCACATACTATAGATACCTACACTCATACTATAATGTCCATTGTGCAAATGCACAACACCTCATGGTGCCCTTATCCTAGACACTGGCACAGAGGGCACATACTATAGATACCTACACTCATACTATAATGTACATTGTGCAAATGTGCAACACCTCATAGTGCCCTTATCCTAGACACTGGCACAGACGGCACATACTATAGATACCTACACTCATACTATAATGTACATTGTGCAAATGTGCAACACCCCAATGGGCACATACCCTAGACACTGGTGCAGGGGACCCATAATATAGCTACCTACACCCATACTGTAATGCACGTTATACAAATGCATGACACTCCATAGGGCCAATATCTTAGACACTGGGGTGCGGGGAACACATATAGGTTCTTACACCCGTACTGTAAAGTACATTGTACAAATGCATGTCATACAATAGGGCCCAAGGGGCCCATACCATAATTGCCTACACCCATACTGGAAAGTACATTGTACAAATGTGCAACACCTCTATGGACCCACATCCTAGACACTGACACAGGGGACTCATACTATAGCCACTATAAATACCTACACCCATACTGTAATGTACATTGTACAAATGCATGACACTCCATAGGGCCAATATCCTACTCTCTGGAGTGGGGGGCACATATTATAGATACCTACACCCATACTGTAATGTACATTGTACAAGTGCATGACACTCCATATGGCCAATATCATACTCTCTGGAGTGGGGGGCACATATTATAGATGCCTACACCCATACTGTAATGTATATTGTACAAATGCATGACACTCCATTGGGCCAATATCCTAGACACTGTGGTGGAGGGCACATACAATAAATACCTACACCCATACTGTACTGTACATCTTACAAATGCATGATATCTGCTAGGGCCCATATCCAAGACATTGGCCCAGGGGTCACATAATGTAAGTGCCTTCGCACAGAAACTATTTTAGGACTGTAGCATGAGTCCAAATTGTTCCCATTATATCTATGGCATATTAATGAGCAGGGCCTAAGTAATGAAATACAAAACTTAGCGGGCAAACTTGCTCATGTAATCTACTTCAGATCTTCTCCAGTTTTTGAAAACTTCCTATAGCAGACCTACACAACTAGGTAGGAAGTGGGGGACAAAACCACCTGGGAATTCCCCTGGACTGCCTGGGCACGCCCAGAGACCTCCAATGAATGCCCCAAACTGCTCAGAATTGCCCCTGGACTTTCTAGGAAAACCCATTTTGTGGTGAAAGTTACACAAGCCCCAGTGCTGTGTGGCTCCTCTTGGGGGCAACCAAAAATCGTTTGATCGGCCACAAGTGGCCTTCAGGCCATATGTTGTGTAGACCAGTCCTGGAGACAAGTGAGAACCAGTTGCTAGCATGAAGGGATACCAGTGCTTACATATCAGAGAGGGGTGCCTAGGGTTCACTCGAGGGGGACTGAGGTTGGGGATGGTTTACATAATGGGTTTTGGGCATGTTAAACCTTTTTTGTATGTGTCAAATACATATAGATGTTTATGGCACACCTGGTCCCCTTGGGTTCCCTGGTGGGAGAGTGGTCAAAGGGACCAAGAAGACAATATAAAAAGTTGTAAGTGTAAAAAAATGTTGGAGCTGTTGCATTGTGTCTAGCTGGTAGTTGGTTGTGCTCTGCCAACATCACTTTCGGGACTTCCAAGCTCGACCATCAGAAGGTTGGATCGTATTCCTGGGTGGTTTGTGTGGACCCCTTAGATTGCATCACTTTTCAAACACCATTATGTTTTTCAGAATTTTTGCTGTGTTGAGTCTCTAATCCCATAAAATATTCCTCACATGTATTATCCTCTGTTTTACAGCCCCCAGTAAACACTTCTTAATTATTATTAGCCCCGCAGTGGTGTCCCAGGTCAACATGTTACACACGGATTGATCTTCAGAGAGTTTTCCAGATATCGTATACACCTGAAAAGTCTCATTTTCACAGAAAACATTTATGTGTTAGGACATAAAGCGGAGGAATGGACCCCTTGTGGTGCAGAACGATGCGTTATACCTGCCATAAAAATGTCTCCTTCAAAATGGCTTCTCAATTCCCCGCACCAGATGGTTGGAATCAATTATCAGTTTCCGCTTATGTGCAATAGTTTAACTACATTTTCCATCAAATTGATTATCCCGCACCTTTCCCTTGGGGACTGACCAACAGATGAATCCTCCGTCTCTTCTCATCATCGGATCCAGTGAGTGGCTTGTTTCTACTATACACGGACATTGGTCGGGTGTTCAGTACAATGCAAAGATGTGGTTTATTCATTCATTATGGGGTTTTTTGTAATCACTTTTTTAGGGTCTATTGACACCACATTTGGTGCGTCCACTGTATGGGTCCATAGACTGCTGTAGACACCGCAATTATTGGCTTTTAATGTAGGGAAAGATAAATGAAGATTATTATGGAATACATTGCTGTTCAGATTTTGCTTTGTTCAGGAGATAAAGAAGATTTTATTTACTGCTTGTGTACACAAGTTTCTTTTGGTTACCGAGCACCTCTCCCTATTCTCACTCTTATTCACACGATATACTGCAACGTGTCTTTCGGGAGCTCGCGCTAATACGCTCGTACTCCTGCAGCGCGGGGAAGCCGGTGCCCGCTGGCCCCATTGACATTCATTACTCACGCCGCGTATACGCTGCGAATAATTGACATGTCGCTTATCTCCCCGCGCGTCGTATTGTACGAGTGGGTAGAGGAGGCGTAATCCATAGTTCTCTAGGAGAGCTATGGATTACCGTAATTTCAGCGCGCATCTCGCCCGTTTTAGAGCGCAAATATGCCGCGAAATGCGCACCGAAATTACGCTGTGCGAACATAGCCTTATGTGATTGCTCCAACTGCATTCTGTGAACTGCAGTCATAGTGAGTCACTCCCTGCAGAGTCTCATCTCTAGAACAGGAGCTTGTTTATTGTTAATTACACTTTTTGACTCTTAGGCTGGGTTCACACGGCAATAATAGCGGGACGTATTTCGCCCACAATTACGCTGTGTGCTCGGGGGCGGGGGGCCCGGCAGCCCGCCGGCCCCATAGACATTCATTATTTTCGGCGCGTATACGCCGTGAATATTTGACCTGTCACTTATCTCCCCCCGCGGCGTATTGTGAGAGCAGGAAGAAGAGGCGTAATCCATAGTTATATGAGAACTGTGGATTACCGTAATGACTGGGACGTATCTCGTCCCGTATTTAGCGCAGTACAGCGTGAGATACGGGGCGAGATACATCCTAGTTTATGCCGTGTGAACATAGCCTTAGGCCTCGTTCACACGGCTTATTTGGGCGCTGATTGGAGCCGTACTGCGCGCCGTAGTTGTGCTGCAGTACGGCTCCAATCCGTCCCAGTAACTACGGTAATCCACAGTTCTCATAGAGAACTATGGATTCCGTCACTCCTCCCCGCTCGGCGAATCCGCTGTGGGGGGAGAAAGTGACGTGAATTATTTACAGCGCGTACGCGCTGTAGATAATGACAGTCTATGGGGCTGGTGAGCTGCCCCCCCTCCCCACGGCTGCCGATGTAATTGCGGGGCGAAATCCATCCCCGCAATTACGCCGGCAATAAGCCGTGTGAACCAGGCCTTAGAGTTCTATAGCTTGCGCACTACAGATTATAAACTTCTTCCACCCTTATCACAGTAACATGAATAACAGAGCCGATATGGTAATTACTGCTATAGAACTATCCACAGCCTGACCAGGAAGTGTGAGTCTGAAGCTGGCTGTAGCTCTGTGAAACAGCATGGTGAGAAAACCCCTTTAAAGGAGTGTTCCCATCTTCTAATCTTATACTTTAATGTGTGGCACTGTATGTCGATAGGATATACCATCAATGTGTTAAATATGCAGGTCCCACCTATGGGACCCACACCTACCTCAGGAATGGGCCTTCAAAAGTATCCATTCATTCCAGAAATTAGGTGACACTTGTACATTACTCTCTATTGTGTTCTATGGGAGTTCTGAGTATGGTTGGACACACTGCTTCCCTGTATTAGCAAATTGCATAGAACAGAATGGAGAGAACATAGCGCTCCCCTGTACTGGGAACTCCCATAAAGGATAATGGAGAGAACACAGCGCTCCCCTGTACTGGGAACTCCCTAAAGGATAATGGAGATAACACAGCGCTCCCCTGTACTGGGAACTCCCATAGAGGATAATGGAGAGAAACAGCGCTCCCCTGTATGGGAACTCCCATAGAACAGAATGGAGAGAAACAGCACTCCCCTGTACTGGGAACCTCCATTGAAACGAATGGAGAGAACACAGCGCTCCCCTGTAAAGGGGAAATCCTATAGAACAGAATGGAGAGAACACAGCGCTCCCTGTACTGGGAACTCCCATAGAACAGAATGGAGAGAAAACAGCGCTCCCCTGTACAGGGAACTCCTCTAGAACAGAATGGAGAGAACACAGCGCTACTGTACTGGGAACTCACATAGAACAGAATGGAGTGAACACAGCGCTCCCTGTTTCTGGGAACCCCATGAACAGAATGGAGAGAACACCCGCGCTCCCCCGTACTGGGAACTCCCATAGAGGAGAATGGAGAGAACACAGCGCTCCCCTGTACTGGGAATTCCCATAGAACAGAATGGAGAGAACAGCGTCCCTGTACAGGGAACTCCCATTAGAAACAGAATGGAGAGTTGTGTGCAAGGGAACCTATTGACGATGTAAGTACCTGTCTGGTTCCAAGTGCCAGCAGTCAGTTTATGGGATCTACATGAGGGATTAGTTGATATTTTGGGTGTATAACCTGCGTTTGCATTAGACTCTGGTCAAGTATAATACTAAGCAGCCGCCCCTCATGAATATCAGGTGTGGGGTGATTGCTCATCAGTGTCTGCACCTGGGCAGCTTCTGCCATGTAGCTCTGGGGATCCTTCCCTACTGCTGGGAATGGGTTTCTCACCTGCCCCTGGAGCAGTAAGTGCGGCCTCTTTATAATTTATAGATCTGATCCCTTTTTTGATCATTGACACATGTAATATCACATCCTCTGATCTGTTGAGCCAAAGGAGATTCCCTCGGTTCAGTCAACACCAGACCCATAGCGGTGCCGAGGTTCCATTTCCTCTAGGTGCCGGGTTGTACTATGCATTATATGTGACTACATAACAAGCTGTTTGTTAATGGAGGAATCGTGTTTCCTGACCATAAACTTTATAAGTGAGGCCGCTCGTCAGGTTCTTGTCAGCTTTGACAATTGGAGTCGAGTTAATGGTATAATTAAGTCACTTGCATTTAGAGGGATTAACTCTCCACAGGAATCCAGCAGGGAGCAATGATAATGGAAGGAATCAATATCCTGTTTGCTTCTGAGTGTGGGGCTAGTGCAATTCAAATGGGACTACTAGGTCACCAAGGTGGCTTGAGCATTTATTTGTAATACCATTCTCTGTAATGCAGGATACCTCCTGCTTCCTACTTGATGAACACCTTTCAGAGAGGTCCAGGTTATCACACTATAGACTCCATAAAATTATATCTGTAAGATGCCCAAAATCTACAGCCTGGAGGATAGAGATAGCCGCCCTTTCCATGCTGATGGTTGGATACCACGGCTCATAAGTATGTGGATCATGTTTCCTTCCACCATCTGATCAGTAGTTTAGGGTCGCAACCACTTCGCCATCATTATTAGGGCATGTTTACACTGCATTTTCCCAGTGCATATGGTGATCACCGCTATATGCCAGGTGTTTTAGAAGTATGCGCTGCCCAGCACATACTTCTAAAACACTCTGTCCCAGCTCCCATACACTTTAATTTTCCCCGAAATGCGGCCCTTGTAGGGTACGTGCACACGGCGTCTTTGCAGAGCGTATTTTGGTGTGTAATTGCACTATGATTACCTGCCGTTTCCCCCGATTCTTGTTACGCAGAGGGAGAAAGAAGTTACTTGTCACTTCTTCCCAGAGCCTGAGGCACAGGTGTCAAACTGTGGCCTTCCAGCTGTTGGGAAACTATAACTCCCATCATTCCCACTGTTATAGATTATACAAATGCATGATGGGAGTTGTAGTTTCCCAACAGCTGGAGGACCGCAGTTTGACACCCCTGGCCTAAGGGAAAGGGAAAGTCTATGGGAGCTGACACCTGACATATAGCGTCACGTACAATAAAGGCTCCAAAATGCCCCCAGTTCTTTTCTATTGATACTTATGTTAAACAGTGCTGTAGTTCCCACACAACAAGGTTTTTACGCACGTTTTAGGTACTTTTTTGGGCGCTGAAAAAGTTTCATGTCGATTCTTGAAGCGTTTTCAGTGCAGAAAATCTCCATAGGAATCAATGGAGAGCTTCAAAACCTTGTCCAAAACCTCGGCACGTTTATAGACACATTTCTCGGTGCGTTTTTTATGCATTTTTGGAGCGTTTTCGGCATGGTTTTTGCCCTGGCTATTCATTTCTATGGGTCAAAACCTCATCAAAAACCTCTTCTGAAGAAGCGCGTTTCAGGCGAGGTTTTGATGCAGTTTCGGACGCTAAAAAACAGCATCCAAATAAGCCGTGTGAACATGCACTTAGGGCGCTTTCACATGGAGCATTTTTTGGTGAGTTTTATGATGCATTTTTGTACAGAAATGTACAGCATTAATTGCTGTGCCTTCCTGCATAAAAAAGCATCCAAAAATGCACCAAGAAACGCTCTGTGTGAATGTACCCTAAGGCTATGTTCACACGGCTTAAAATGGCACGTAATTACGGACGTGATTTCGCCCGTAATTACGTCCCTAAATACGCCTAAAATAATGGTCAGGGAATATATAATTGATTGCAAATGTAAAATACGTCTCCTTGTTCACAGAGGCGTATTTACATGTCGTAATTACGCGGGCGTTTTCACGCGTAATTACGATCGCAAAATTAAGTCCCGTCAATTATTGAGCCGTTTTTGCGACGTAATTTTACGTTTCTAGCCCCATAGAAAATAATGGGGGTATTTAGCCCATGGAAAATCAATCCCACACTTTTGTGCGCGTATTTTGCAGCGTAATTACGCCGCAATACGTTCAGAGGTCAAATAAAAAGTTTACAGTCTTACCCAAAGACTTTGGTTTTGTATCAATTTTTGGGGAGGGATTATTCTTGAATCTCAGTTTGCCAGATAATATTCTTCTTAAAGCATTGACTCTCATCAAGGAGGATGTCCACAACCTTCTCTCGTGGAATGGCTCCATCCCAGCGCATGCGGTTAGATGTGGGGTGCCTCATATCGGAGGTATGTAGGGACAGGGATACCCAATGTAAACTGGCACAATTATGTTGAATTCATTTTCTTTTATGGGAAATCCATGGGTGGAATTATTGAATTAATTATCCAATTTTATCCTTTATTTTGTTATGGGTGTGGGAAAAGGGTCTATCTACAATGTAATAGGCAGATTTGAAAAAAAATAATATCTTCAAAGAAAATATGGGTGTGATAGGTCACTTTGAAAAATACTTCTGTGTTTATTGGTTGCCTAGCAGAAATTACGCGATGAATTACGGACGAAATTACGCGTGCATTACGGTGCAAAAATTACATCCCCAAGGTTTTTTTCGGTCCGTTATTCCGGGTGAGCTATGAACGTACTATGGACGTATTTTATGGACGAAATCACGTCCGTAATTACGTGCCATTTTAAGCCGTGTGAACATAGCCTTAGGGCATAGATTCATAGATTCAGCCACAGTCTACACTACAAATGCACGTAAAAAATATGGCCCCTGGGCACCAAAAGTCATACCTGTCACCCATAGTGTGGGATACTTTATTCAGGCCCTATAATTTGGAGGAACATTAGGGCTCTATAGCAGTGATTAGCATATCCACTCTGTATTCCCAGCTCTTCTAATTGCACATGAGAGCAGGAGATGTCATCCATGAGCTCTGAAGCTCTCTGCTCTAAAGTAAACAAAAGTAGTTAATCTCCTTTGTTTGTTAGGCTGCATTTAGATGACAAAGGACAAATACCGGTCAGGAAATCCTGACCGGTATTTTGTCTTCTTTTGCACATGGGGTACGGCTTTTGTCTGTGGTTTGCGGATTCGCCCATCCCCCTTCGTACCCACATGTTCATGTTCTGCCTTAAAATCGGGGCGAAAGAATGAACATGTTCTAAGTTTTTCGGACTGCCAAAATCCTACCTGTCACCCATAGTATGTGATACTTTATTCAGGTCCTATAATTTGAGGGAACAGTAGGGGTCAGTATTAGTGTTGGGCACATATCCTGCTGGCCTTAGAGGCAGAAGATTGACATTGAGTTGTTATGTAGTTCATTATAGACAAACACCCAGCTCCTTCTCAGTAGCTGATTTTCCCAGTTCTCTTTCCTATTTGGACATATGATGCCTGCAGATAATCAGTACCAGTTGCATAACTTTTAGCCATTTTGAACCTCAATGGCTGACAGAATGCCCAAAGTCTCTGTGTAATACAGAAAAATAAGGTGCCAAAAAGAGAGTGAGCTATAAATACATATTTATTATAAGTAAAATAATGGCAGAAGCACAAATGGTTAAAAACACTTAAAAAACGACCCAAAAAAGAGTAGGACAATACAAACTTAGAGACAAAAAATGTTTTAAGTTCACCGGTCTTGTGGTAATTTTTGGATCAGGAATGAAGTATTCCTCTAGATTTGGTTCTTGCCTTATTGGTTCCAAAGTCTTCATCAGTAGAAGGGTAACAAAGCTGAAAAATTCCCTCTACTCTCCCTCTATCCACATCTTTCCTGCCTTTGGTTGAACTTGATAGACATATGTAACTTTTTATCATGCATGTAACATGAGCATCAGCTGCATGGTAACATGAGCCACCTCTAACTCATAACCATGAGCACTGCTACTACACCACTGAGGCACACCTGCTACACTCCACTAACCACTGAGCCACCTGCTACACTCCACTAACCACTGAGCCACCTGCTACACTCCACTAACCACTGAGCCACCTGCTACACTCCACTAACCACTGAGCCACAAACTATAAATTCTACACCTAGCGATCTTAAGGCTGCTTTCACACTTTTGTTTACTTTAGAGCAGAGAGCTTCAGAGCTCATAGATAACATCTCCTGCTCTCATGTCAGTGCAATTAGAAGAGCTGGGAATACAGAGTGGATATGCTAACCACTGCTAGAGAACCACACGGACCCTGTCCAGGAAGAAACAGGAAGCATGAATCTAAAGCTGCTGGTGGCTCTGAAACCGCACCTTTAGGGTGCTTTCACACGGAGTGTTTTTTGGTGCGTTTTCGTTGCATTTTTTTATGCGTTTTTTTACACAGTTTTGATGCGTTTTTTGTGCAGTTATTGTACAGCATTAATTAAAAATGCATCAAAAACGCATTAAAAAAACACATCAAAAACACGTCAAAAATGGACCAAAAAACGCTCCGTGTGAAAGCACCCTAAAGGTGCTGCTTCAGAGCCACCAGCAGCTTTAGATTCATGCTTCCTGTTTCTTCCTTGTCAGGATGCGCGTGGAGATAGAGCTAGAGCTGGAGATGTTATCTTTGAGCTCTGAAGCTCTCTGCTCTAAAGTAAACAAAAGTAGTTAGTCTCCTTTGTTTGTTAGCCGCGTTTAGATGGCAAAGGACAAATACCGGTCAGGAAATCCCGACCGGTATTTGGTCGTTTTTTGCATATAGGGCGGCTTTTGTCTGTGGTTTGCGGATTCAAGCCGTCCTCCTTCGTACCCACATGTTCATGTTCTGCCCGAAAACCGTTTTTTCGGACCGCCGGAGGTGTAAAAAACCGTCCGGCTGAAAACCCGGACCGTGGGGACAAGCCCTTAGGCTATGTTCACAAGGGCAAATTTCGGCCGAAATAACAGTAATTCATAGTTCTCACAGAGAACTATGGATTACGCCTCTTCTCCCTGCTTGTACAATACGATCGTATTGTACGTGTGGGGAGATAAGTGACTTGTTAATTACTTGCAGCGAATATGTGCCGCTAGTAATGCATGTCTATGGGGCTGACGGGCTTCCCCCCCCCCCCCCGCGCTGCCACGGGAGTACGTGCTGATCAGTGCGACTCCCAGATCCCCTGGCGTAATTGCGGCCGTACTGTACACGCCGCAATTACGCCGTGTGAACATAGCCTTAGAGATAACACACTCTGTTCTCAAGCTGCCAGCAGCCCGACCTGTGGTGACATCACTCCCTGTTCTCAGATGCCGACCTGTGTGAACTCAGCAGATATAATCTCTCTTATCTCCTCAACAAAGAAAAATAAACACAAAGGGTGACATGTCTGAAAAGTGGCGGATCTATGCCATTTTTATGCGCATTAAATCAGTGTAAAGTGCGAATGAAAGTCATATACTTTGTAAAAATTTGCGTCCGGTATTCCTTGCATAGATTACTTAATGCACCTAAACTGGCACATCGTATCAAAAAGGGCGCAATGCATCAAAAAAAGAAGTATTGTATCAAAAAAGGGCGCATTGTATGAAAAAAAAGGGGGAAATTTATAAAAAAAAAAGGGGGCATCGTATCAAAAAAGGGGGCATCGTATCAAAAAAGGGCGTATTGTATCAAAAAAGGGCGCATTGTATCAAAAAAGGGCACATTGTATCAAAAAAGGGGGCATTGTATCAAAAAAGGAGGCATTGTATGAAAAAAGGGGGCATCGTATCAAAAAAGGGGGAATTGTATGAAAAAAGGGGCATCGTATCAAAAAAGGGCACATTGTATCAAAAAAGGGGGCATTGTATCAAAAAAGGAGGCATGGTATCAAAAAAGGGGGCATGGTATCAAAAAAGGGGGCATCGTATCAAAAAAGGGATCATGGTATCAAAAAAGGGGGCATCGTATCAAAAAAGGGGGCTCCGTATCAAAAAAGGGCCTATTGTATCAAAAAAGGGGCATCGTATCAAAAAAGGGGGCATTGTATCAAAAAAGGGGGCATCGTATCAAAAAAGGGGGAATTGTATGAAAAAAGGGGGCATCGTATCAAAAAAGGGCACATTGTATCAAAAAAGGGGGCATTGTATCAAAAAAGGAGGCATGGTATCAAAAAAGGGGGCATGGTATCAAAAAAGGGGGCATCGTATCAAAAAAGGGATCATTGTATCAAAAAGGGGGCATCGTATCAAAAAAGGGGGCATCGTATCAAAAAGGGGCATCGTATCAAAAAAGGGATCATTGTATCAAAAAAGGGGGCATCGTATCAAAAAAGGGGGCATCGTATCAAAAAAGGGCGCATCGTATCAAAAAAGGGGTTATTGTATCAAAAAAGGGCGCATTGTATCAAAAAAGGGGACATTGTATCAAAAAAGGGGGCATCGTATCAAAAAAGGGCATATTGTATTAAAAAAGGGGGGCATCGTATCAAAAAAGGGGGCATCGTATCAAAAAAGGGATCATTGTATCAAAAAAGGGGGCATCGTATCAAAAAAGGGGGCATCGTATCAAAAAAGGGCGCATCGTATCAAAAAAGGGCGCATTGTATCAAAAAAGGGGACATTGTATCAAAAAAGGGGACATTGTATCAAAAAAGGGCATATTGTATTAAAAAAGGGCGCATCGTATCAAAAAAGGAGGCATTACAAAGTGTCATGCCCAGCGTATAAGGTGCCTAGTTTTAGTGTACGACAGTTCATTTACAACAAGAAGATGGCGTCAAAAGTGGGTTTGCCGCAAAATAGAACAAAAAACTGGCATTGGCGTGTTGGGACATGTCGGCCAAAGTATCTGGAAAAAGGATTCAATTTCCTGTCCCTACAGGTTGAAAGTTAATCATCTGGAGGGCCAGCTTTGAGGAACATGAAGAATTTTCTTGGAGCAGCAAATAGACCACAATGAGGAGTGTGGGTAAAGATCGACGGTCTCTGAACCTTTCCGATCCCAGGACTAATTACAGTTGAGGTGAGAAAGCGAATTTTTAGCTACAATGGTTTGAGAAAAAAAATTCCATAAAAGCTGTGACTTTAAAATAAATTCATTTTAGCCAAATTATCTTCGCACCATATGCTCGAAAGATGCTGCATTGCTACAACCTCTTCCTCATGTGGGATTTCTCCAGGAAGACGTATAATAGGTCTCTAGGCCTCAGTCTAATGCCCTGATGTGTCAGAATACTGCAGATGTGGCAGCAGCTGGGCCCAGCATGACTGTCAGCTCCAACCACTGGAGAATATGTGAGTAAAGCGGGTACTTTGCATAATGACCAGCGATGTGGAACTCTAATAAATAAAAACTCAACGAGCTTCTACTCATCTCCAGTAGTGGATCTTGTCAAGTGCATTATTTGCTTGCCGCTGAGGCAGGTAACACGGATAGTGCCCCCTCAGCAAGGCCTGTCCGAATGAGCAATGGGTCCCCGCCAAAGATGGATGGGTGACACTGACAGAAGTGATGGATTGGACGTGTTCACTGTAACTCCTTGCACGGTGAGCTACAAGGATACAATTCTGCATTTTTTTACAGTCGTATTGATCAGATTGCGATTGCCGGTGTCTCCAAACTGCAAAGTGACTCACCATTTTAACCTGTTCACAACACAGATATTTTTGGCAACGGCAATGTCATTCTTTTCACCCCCCACGTCCCAGAAGCCTTAAAGGGGGTATTCCCATCACAGTAAGTGCTAATAGAAGGGCCAATTATAGTAAAGTAAACTATTTATTAAAAATTATGTATACTGTACCTAATACAGGCTTTTTTTGCACATTCAAATTGCTCTCTTGTCTCCTTGGTTACTGACCACTACTGTGTGCGTTCAGTTATGACCAGTAATGCAGTGTTATCAAAGACTGTCTGAGAGTAAGTTCCTGTGGCCGGACCAGGGAGAGAGACGGGGAGTACACATGGGCGAAAATGAAAACTTCCACTATCCCAGCCGCAGGCAACAACATTACCAGTCACTACTGGAAGCACACAGTGGTGGCCGGTAACCATAGAGACAAGAGAGCATGTTGAAGGCGCAAAAAAGCCTGTATTAGGTAAAGTATACATATTTTTTAATAACATGTATTCAGAAAATTGCTTACTACATAAGCAAAAATTAATCTTCCACTATCCCAGTCGCAGGCAACAACATTATCAGTCACTACTGGAAGCACACAGTGGTGGCCGGTAACCATAGAGACAAGAGAGCATGTTGAAGGCGCAAAAAAGCCTGTATTAGGTAAAGCATATATATTTTTTAATAACATGCATTTAGAAAATTGCTTACACTAATTGGCCCTTTCAGCAGCCCTTTTTTTATGTAATAATTTATAGTGACCAGGATTCTGGTGAAGTGTCTTTGATCCAGGGATTTATTCTGATTGTCAGATTGGAGTCTGAAGGAAATTTTGTTCCCTAAAATAACGACAATTGGCTTTTACCCCATAGGGGGTTTTGCCTTCCTCTGGATCAACCCTATGGGACAATAGGCTGGATAGACATCTGTACTTTTCAGCCTTACAAACCATGTAACTATGCAATATATAATGTATTGGTGGTAGGGGGGAAAATGCAATTCGGACATACATTTTTGGGCTTTGTTTCTCTTGACTTCTCAGCAAGGTAGGAATGACGGAAGTGTATTCAGTATGATTCTATCAATATCAAATTCTGATTATCTATTACTTTATTACTATTTATTATAATTTTATTTATTACTATTTTTAAATCACCTTTTTCTGAGAGCAAGATCTTTTTGATGGCCCTAGGTGAGGGCTTGTTTTTTTGGGGGGAAGAGCTGTAGTTTTTATTAGCACTACTGTATGGTGCATACAACTAGTGTCATACTTTAGACTCAAGTCAAATTTGACCCAAATGTGAGCTCTTAAATTTGGGTCAGCCCAAATTGATTTTTTTGTGACATTCACCTAGAAAAACTACCATAACCGTGACCCTTGTCCAAAGTTGGGCTTAGGGTTTTTCATTGTCTTGTAAATGTAACTTTGCTCTCTGTAGTGCTTGTGGTCCCATGGCACTCTCGCTCCGATGTCACTTACTGTATAGTATCACTTCCAGCCTGACCTCAGAGCAAGAGTAGAACAGGACCGGAAGTGCCCCAGAGAGGTAAGTTAACCCTTACAAAAATTCATTTGGGCTGACCCAAATCTAAGTACTTAGATTTGGGTCGGCATTCATTGATTTTTGGTGATATTCGCCCCCAAAAAACTACTCTAACCATGACCTTAGCCTAGAGTTGGGATCAGGGTATTTTATTGTCTTGTAACGTATCTCTCTGAGTTGCTTCCGATCCTGTGGCGCTCCTGCTCCAATGTTACTTACTGTCTGACGATGTTTAATGTCTGACTTCTGATCTAGAGTGACCTAAGAGCAAGAACACCATAGGACCAGAAGCGCCTCAGAGAGGTCAGTTAACCATTACAAAACAGTAAAAAAACTTAACCTCAACCAGGGTTACGGTTGTTATGATCAAATTTTTCACCAAAAATCAATTTGAGCCAACCTGACATCACTTCCAGTCTGACATCGGAACAAAACTGACCTTAGAGCAAGAGCGGAAGAAGACCGGAAGTGCCTCAAAAAGGTTATTTAACCCTTACAAAACAGTAAAGAACCCAACTTTGGGCTAGAGTCGCGGTTATGGCCAATTTTTTTTTTAGCGAAAATCACCAAAAATAAATTTGAATCAACCTGAATCCGAGCCCTTTTGACTCAGGTTGGCCCAAACTGATTTTTGCTGATATTCGCCCTAAAAAACTACCATAACCATAACACTTGCCCAGAGATTGCGGATAGGGTTTTTTATTGTCTTCTAATCTTTAATTATCTCAGCGGTACCTCTGGTCACATGGCACTCTCGCTCCGATGTCGCTTACTGTCTGACATCACTTCCAGTCTGACGTCGGAACAAAAGTGACCTCCGAGCAAGAGTGGAAGAAGACCGGAAGTGCCCCAAAGAGGTTATTTAACCCTTACAAAACAGTAAAGAACCCAACCTCAACTTTGGGCTAGAGTCATGGTTAGGGTCAATTTTGTTAGCAAATATCACCAAACATAAATATGGGCCAATCCATGTCCAAGTACTTATATTTGGGTCGGCACTAATTGATTTTTGGTGATATTCACCCCAAAAAAACCTATCGTAATAGTGACCCTAGCCCAGAGTTGGGATTAGGGTTTTATTGTCTTTTAAACTTAACTTATCTCTCTGTGGTGCTTCCAGTCCTGTGGCTGATACTGTCTGACAATGCTTAAAGGGGTTGTCTCACTACATTGATTTCTCTTACCTCAGTCCTGTTTTATCAGTTGCATATTTGAATTGTTTACTGGCTACTACTGGCCTGCAGTGACGAGCTGCTGAGGACACCAGGTCTGTAGCTATATTGACCAGCACTGGCAGACTATCAGGAGAGATCGAACAGGTCTGTAGCTATAGCGACCAGTGCTGGCAGCCTATCAGGAGAGATCAAACAGGTCTGTGATTGCAAAAACCCGTGCTGGACCAATCAGGAACAGTGAAAAGGTTTGTACTATAGCGACCTGAAACAGCCCGACGTAGCTCATGC
>JAODAL010016664.1:0-80016 GCA_025379985.1 Phyllomedusa bahiana | reverse complement strand
GGGGGGGCTCCTGCTCCACGAATTTTTATTTGCTTGGTCGCTAGCAATATGTGCTCCGGGTGCATGTGATACTATGCATACTTTAGCAGTTCGCCTGCACCCTTCAGGGCGCATGCGCTGACTGTCCTGCCTAAGCCGATGGTGTGGGGCTTTCATGTTTCCCTTGCGGCTTCTGTTGTTTGTAGCATCACACTTTTGTGGCGCGTGTTTGAGAATACGCTGTCTACCTTTCACAGGTGAGTTAATCATATTCTAATTTGTTTTTGCTGCTGCACTTGTATATAATACGGGTAACCGTATAACACTTTATGCTATGACTAAGTGTTCATCCCCAAAACGCATTAGCTGTGCAACATCTTTGCCCATGTCTACTGCCATGTCATTTTAATGGATCTGCAATAAAGTAGTGCTTTTATATATGGAATGGTTTGCTGGATCAACATCTTTCTGCATGCACCATCACATAGTGACTGAATTACACCACAACACCATGACCACATATCACCACCACATAGTGACATACTATTACTGAATATAAACCATTATGCTACAACCAATATTACCTGCATACAGTGACTATACAGTGGTAGATACTAGTTATATTTAGGCTCTGCAGACATTTAAGTGAATACAGTACAGTTATATCCAGTGACTCACAGAAGACAGTCTTCTTTGATGAGTTTTCTTTCCCCTTTTCTTCTCCGTCTGTCCCAGACCGCCATGACGACTTCTCACAGAGACAACTCTTCACTGGAGAATTTACAAAGCAAACATCTTAGACTCCTCACTTTTTCAGCACTTCCTACCTGTTTTGCATTCAAAAATAGGAGGTAGTTACATCTACCAAGATATTATGCAGGTTCACCCCCAAAGTAGGTAGGCAGATAGGGAACCCTCCTTTTAAGTAGGCAGTTCTCAATTAGGTAGGTGTATAGCACCTCATTAAATAGGTAGATAGAATGTGTCCCCCAATAATTAATTTACTAGGTAGATAATTATGTAGATAAGCAGTTATATAGGCCTCCACAATAAGTAGAAATATAGTATGTAGTTATATAATCCCCCGTAGGTAGATAGGTAGGTATATAGGCCCTTGTAGGTAGGTAGGAATATAAGCCCCCCAGTCAGTAGTTAGGTACTGAGGCCCCCTAGTAGACACATATATAAGCCTCTAGTAGGTAGGTATATATGTCCCCTATAGGTAGCTATATAGACCCTTTGTATTTAGATATAGCTAGGTTATAGCTATAGATATAGCTAGGTATATGCCCCCTGTAGGTAGATATATAGGGCCCCTGTAGGTATATGTCTCTTTTGGGTACAGATATATGTCCCCTGTAGGTACAGATATATGCCCACTATATGTAGATATATATCCCCTGTAGTTAGGTATATGCCCCATGTAGGCAGGTATTTGCCCATTTTAGGTAGGTATTTGCCCCCTATAGGTAGGTATTTTCCCCCCTTTAGGTAGGTATTTCACCCCTGTAGGTGTATGCCTCCTGTAGGTAGGTATATGCCCTATGTTGGTCATTATATGCCCTCCTGAAGGTCATTATAAGCCCCATGTAGGCTGTTATGTGCCCCATGTAGGTTGTTATATGCCCCCTGTAGGTTGCTATATGCACCCTGTAAGTTATTATATGACCCTTGTAGGTTGTTATATGCCCCTGTAGGTCATTATATGCCCCCTGTAGGTATAAAACAGGCAGGTGTAAATTTTTTATGAAAATAAAAAAAAAATACTCTCCATGTTCCCCCACAGCGCAACCAGCTCCGGCATAAGTGATGTGACGTCATCACGCCACTTACAATGGCACATTGCTTCCAGGATCTCCTGAGTCAGAAACCTAGGCTTCTGGCTTAAAAGACCCAGCATGCAGGAGGTGTGATGAAAGCCTTGCATCATGCCTCCAGCGACGCTGCTGTGTATATACAGCGCTCACTGAGCGCTATATATACAATAGAGAAGGCAATAACAGTAAAAAAAACTTCCTGTCTTCTCCCTTTAGGAGCAGCTGCACAGTTAGCATGCAGCTGCTAACTCTGCACAGCCATTTTAAAACGGCCGTGCAGAGTGAGATTGTAAGCGTCGAGCGAGCGGGACGTGAAGGTGTTGGTTGCGCCGCCCCCCACATTCACCCAAGTGAGTGGTGCCTCGGGCAATTGCCTGCCTCGCCCGCCCTTAGGAATGGCCCTGTACATTACATAATATGTAATATTTTCACAAATGAAGTTGTAAAATGTTAGATGTAAAAGTTTTGTAAAAAATTGTGCATTGCTCATGTTTAGAGATGGGCGAATTTCCCGAAATTCGGTTCGTTCACTTCGCCGGATTTCTCGGCAAAAAATAACTTCGTTCCGAATTACTTTGGGACGAATCACATTAAAAAACAGCTATTTCCAGGCTGCACAGAGCCTGCAGGGTGCTGTAGAACATTGTGTCATGCTTAAATATGCAGAGGGAGCTTGGTTTGGTCTTCATACAATGTTGTGTTTTAGTATGACACGCACATGACTGCCGCCGCTCTTAGAATCGCTTCACTATAAAATTCCCTGGGCACTTAAGAGGGCAAAACTGACCAAAAAACTGAAGGGGGAATGTAGCCTGATAAAGTCATGCGAGCGACAGCTGGAAAAAAACAAGCTGAGGGCTCAGGTGGCAACATCAGTGACAGAGTGTGGAGGTGACGGCGACAGCCACAGCAGCATGAGGTCAGACAGTGGCACAATGATATTCTGGAGGTGGCAAAAACAGGAGTAGACCACAGAGTGGCACATGACACAGTGTGTAGGTCACGGCATCAGCCACAGCAGCAGCATGAGGTCAGACAGTGGCACAATGACATTCTGGAGGTGGCAAAAACAGAAGTAGGCCACAGAGTGGGACAATGACACAGTGTGGAGGTCACGGCAGCAGCCACAGCAGCAGCATGAGGTCAGACAGTGGCAAAATTTGAATAGAGTGTGTAGGTTCACGGCAGCAGCACAGCAGCAGCAGAATGAGTTCAGAAAGTGGCACAATGACACAGTGTGTAGGTCACGGCAGCAGCAGCATGAGGTCAGACAGTGGCACAATGACATTCTGGAGGTGGCAAAAACAGGAGTAGGCCACAGAGTCGGACAATGACACAGTGTGTAGGTCACGGCAGCAGCCACAGCAGCAGCATGAGGTCAGACAGTGGCACAATGACACAGTGTGTAGGTCACGGCAGCAGCCACAGCAGCAGCATGAGGTCAGGACAGTGGCACAATGACAGAGTGTGTAGGTCACGGCATCTGCCACAGCAGCAGCATTGAGGTCAGACAGTGGCACAATGACAGTGTTTAGGTCACGGCAGCAGCCACAGCAGCAGCATGAGGTCAGACAGTGGCACAATGACACAGTGTGTAGGTCACGGCAGCAGCCACAGCAGCAGCATGAGGTCAGACAGTGGCACAATGACATTCTGGAGGTGGCAAAAACAGGAGTAGGCTACAGAGTGGGACAATGACACAGTGTGGATGTCATGGCAGTAGCCACAGCAGCAGCATGAGGTCAGGCAGTGGCACAATGACATTCTGGAGGTGGCAAAACAGTTTTAGGCCACAGTGTGGGACTATTAAAGAGTTTGGAGGTCACGTAAGCATCCACAGCAGCAGCATGAGGTCAGACAGTGGCACAATAACACAGTGTATAGGTCACGGCAGCAGCCACAGCAGCAGCATGAGGTCAGACAGTGGCACAATGACACCGTGTGTAGGTCACGGCAGCAGCCACAGCAGCAGCATGAGGTCAGACAGTGGCACAATGACATTCTGGAGGTGGCAAAAACAGGAGTAGGCCACAGAGTGGGACAATGAGACAGTGTGGAGGTCACGGCAGCAGCCACAGCAGCAGCATGAGGTCAGACAGTGGCACAATGACACAGTGTGTAGGTCACGGCAGCAGCCACAGCAGCAGCAACAACAGCAGCATGAGGTCAGACAGTGGCACAATGACATTCTGGAGGTGGCAAAAACAGGAGTAGGCCACAGAGTGGCACAATGACACAGTGTGGAGGTCACGGCAGCAGCCACAGCAGCAGCATGAGGTCAGACAGTGGCACAATGAGAGAGTGTGTAGGTCACGGCATCAGCCACAGCAGCAGCATGAGGTCAGACAGTGGCACAATGACATTCTGGAGGTGGCAAAAACAGGAATAGGCCACAGAGTGGCACAATGACAGAGTGTGTAGGTCACGGCATCAGCCACGGCAGCAGCATGAGGTCAGAAAGTGGCACAATGACACAGTGTGCAGGTCACGGCAGCAGCAGCATGAGGTCAGACAGTGGCACAATGACATTCTGGAGGTGGCAAAAACAGGAGTAGGCCACAGAGTGGGACAATGACACAGTGTGTAGGTCACGGTAGCAGCCACAGCAGCAGCATGAGGTCAGACAGTGGCACAATGATAAAGTGTGCAGGTCACGGTAGCAGCAGCATGAGGTCAGACAGTGGCACAATGACATTCTGGAGGTGGCAAAAACAGGAGTAGGCCACAGAGTGGGACAATGACACAGTGTGGAGGTCACGGCACCAGCCACAGCAGCAGCATGAGGTCAGACAGTGGCACAATGACAGAGTGTGGAGGTGGGTGGCAATACCAGTCCCTGGTAAAGATGGTTGGTGGCAGATGGAGAAACTGTCAGCAGATGTGTGGCCTTTAGGCGGCTGGCAGCATCAGAAATAGTGGCTGAGGCAGGTAGTTTGAACCAGATCATTTTCTCACAGTTTAGGTGAGGCGTCATGGCTGATGTAGTCTGACGCCTAAGGTATGGGTGTGTGGAAATCCTGGCCAATCCACGCCTGATTCATCTTGACAAAGGTCAGTTGTTCCACATTTCCCGTGGACAAGCGGGTTCTTCTTGGTCTAACGATGGCTCCCGCCGCACTGAACACCCGCTCTGATGCCACACTACTGGCCGGGCAGGACAGCTTCTCCACTGCAAACTCGGCAAGTTGTGGCCACACATCCAGTTTGGCTGCCCAGTAGTCCAGCGGAACTTCTAACTGGGGTGGCAGAGTGCTGTCTAAGTAGGCCACCACCTGTTGGTTCAGGGACTGCTCTAGGTCCTGCTTCTGCTGGCGACTGCCCTCCTCACTAGGCAGGTGAAGGAAGCTGCTCATTAGTGACTCCAGACTTAGGTTGCTGCTCTTGGAGCTGGTACTGCTCCTACCCGCCCACCTTCCCGCGGCAGCCGCGGCAGTAGTACGTGAGCGCTGAGGAACCCCCCGGTCAGACCTGTCAGAGGAGGGATGATGCCGCACATAGGCAGCGGCCAACTGACTACGGAGGATTTCCCTATAGTATTTGAGTTTGTCCTCCCTCTCAATAGCTGGGAAAAAGGCTCCCATTTTGGACCGGTAGCGAGGGTCCAATAGGGTGGAGAGCCAGAAGTCATCCCTCTGCAGATGCTGACTATTCGGGCTGTCACTAGCAGGCAAATCAGCATGCTGCGGGCCATTTGCACAAGTGACTCCGAGGGGCTCCCTGCCTCCATTTCCACTGTTTACTGCCACGGTGCTTGCGGGTCATCTTCCTCGTCTTCCTCATCTAAATTTACCTCCTCCAGCTGCTCCTGCTCCTCCTCTCTTGTCACCTGGGTAGAAAATCCACTCATTTCACCAGACAATGCTTCTGCTCCAATGTCCTCCTCCTCCTCCTCCATTTCAGTCCCCACCGGACTCATGTGGCCGCGAGATGTATTCGTCACGTCTCCAGTCCCCTGCCCAGACAGATTTTTCAGTATCTGTTCCAGGACATGAAGCAGTGGAATGACGTTATTCATCCCGTATTCCTGGCGACTGACAAATAACGTGGCCTCCTCGAATGGCCTCAACAAACGGCAGGTGTCACGCATGAGCTGCCACTGGCTGACATCAAAGTTACACAGGGGAGTACTCCTGTCCGCCTGGATCATCAAAAAATCGTTAATGGCCTTTCTCTGTTCATACAGTCGGTCCAACATGTGCAGGCTGGATTTCCAACGGGTGGAAACATCGCATATCAGAGTGTGTTGGGGGAGGCCGTTCTGCCGCTGCAACTCGAGGAGGGTGTTCTCTCAGGCCAACGGATGGTGATGCTGCATGTGTTGACGAAGGGCCGTGGTGCCCACATTAGCTCCCTGGCCACGCTTCACTTTCTGCTTACAGATTCTACATATACCCAAATTCGGCTCCTTCGGTGTCTTAGCAAAGAACTGCCACACCGCCGAGTATCGGATTTTACCGCCAACGCTCCGCACTGAGTGACTTCTGCCGCCGCTGCCTCCCTGCGCCCCTGTGCCGCTACTTTCTTGGACCTGCGAAGTGGGTTTTTTACCACGTGGCCGCTTGGCTCCCGACCTCACACTGCTGCTATCCTGCTGACTCACGGCAACACGACCCACTTGCTGGCTGCGCCGCTGCCTGACGCACAAGCTGACACCCTCTTCTCCTGACGATGATGAAGCCCTTGCCTCACCTGGCTCCCAAGTGCGGTCGGCTACATCATCATCTATTTGTGTTTCATCGTCACTGCTGTCCTCATCACCGGTCTTGGTATGCAGAGGCTGACCCCTCACAACATGACCTCCCATGCCACTCTCAACATCTATACTTTGCCGCCTACTGCAAGAAGCAGGGGATATTGGCCCCATTTCTTCGCTGCCAAGTAGCTGCTGACTGCCCTCCTCAAATTGTTCATCCTCGCTATATAGTGGCGCTGAGCCCAGACCACATAGTAGATCTCTGGCTGAGGGAACCGGATGGGACAGAGGCGGGTTGAGGACAGGTGAGGGCCGCTGACCCGCTTCCGGGCCATGCCAACTAAGGGTTGTGTCTGACGTTCCCACCGACTCTTGGCTGGGGTTGTCAGATGTCATCTGGGAGGAAGTGGATGACCTAGTCAACCAATCAAGAACCCTTGGGTTGTTGAACAACACACGGCCGCTAGATGACAGCGGCAGTTCTGGCCTCACCGAGTGACCCCTGCTGCGACGTCCCCTTGCTGTGCTGCGACCTGGGCCTGGAATGTTTGTGCCTCTGCCACTCGCAGGTGAAGAGCTTGCCACCTCTCTGTCTGACATACTGTTTGTTCTAAAATGTACAGACACTGTTTGATGAAGATATCTGTATATGATAAATATACACCCTGTATTTGACTCCAAATGAACCCAGTAACAAGCTTGGGTAACCCTTGGATATAAATTGCGCTCCACAAATGGCCAGGAAAAATTTACTTGTATGTGCCGTTTAAAAACTCTGTGTATTTTACTGAATGTAAAGGCTTAATTAACCTTCGGATATGAATTATGCTACAGAATTTCTTCTGTGGCGGTGAAAAAGAAAGTTTCTTTTACTGAGTGCAACTGCAGAAAAATACTTAGTTAACCCTTGGATGTAAATTGCGCCAAAGAATTGAGCCACCACAAACTACTAGCTTTGTAGCGTGTTACAATGCCGTGTTTTTTACGCCACACAACAAGAGATAAAATTGTAATTAACCTTTGCTTGTGAATTAGGCTACAGGAAAAATGTATATATTTTGGCGGTGAAAATGACGGTTTCTTGGAGTCACCACAGCTGAAAAACAACGCTTAATTAACCCCTGGATGTAAATTGCGCCAAAGAATTGAGCCACCACAAACTACTAGCTTTGTAGCGTGTTACAATGCCGTGTTTTTTTACGCCACACAACAAGAGATAAAATTGTAATTAACCTTTGCTTGTGAATTAGGCTACAGGAAAAATGTATATATTTTGGCGGTGAAAATTACGGTTTCTTGCAGTCACCACAGCTGAAAAACAACGCTTAATCAACCCCTTGATGTAATTTGCGCCAAAGAATTGAGCCATCACAAACTATTAGCTTTGTAGCGTGTTACAATGCCGTGTTTTTTATGGCACACAACAAGAGATAAAATTGTAATTAACCTTTGCTTGTGAATTAGGCTACAGGAAAAATGTATATATTTTGGCGGTGAAAATGACGGTTTCTTGGAGTCACCACAGCAGAACAACGCTTAATTAACCCCTGGATGTAAATTGCGCCAAAGAATTGAGCAGCCAAAAATGAAGTGGTATTTGTATTGTAAAAACGCTGTTTCTTTAAATGAATACAACAGGAACTGGCTTAGATCCCCCTTGGATATTCAATGTACTGTGAGCAGATAGGATTTAAATGTATATGCAGCTGCAGTGGACGCACACTGGATTTCAGATCCAATACCCCAAAAAAATCAGAAATAGAACGTTAAGAGAAGCAGTCTCTGAGACAAGCTGAGACACCCCACAAAAATCGCTGTATAAAAATCAGTTCTTCAGTAAGAGCTATCAGCCGCAGCAGCACCTTCCCTAGTCAGTACAGTGAGAGGAGTGTGAGCTCCCAGCGTCGCGCCCGGACTTTTATAGTGCGGTGACGTCACAGAATCCCACCGGTCTCTGATTGGCTTCATCTCTGCACATGTCATGCAGGCTATGCCCTTCTTCCTCCCAGAGTTCTTTGCCCCATGTAACGCCATGTGCTCGCAGCCATTTTACCAATGAAAAGCACACTTCGTTCACCCGAAGTACCCCAAACTTCGACTTCGTTCAGAACCGAAGTTTTCCTGAAATTCTAAACGAAGTCCACTTCATTAGAATCAATTCGCCCATCTCTACTCATGTTCCCTATATAATGCAAAATTTATTTAGTATTATAAGAAGGTTTTTTTCACCAACAATCTGGTTTGCTTCAAAAACTTTCATTTTTTTGAATGAAAATTAGTTGTTCTCATGAAAGAACGACCTCATGCTAGTATAAAGTTCAGAGAGGCGTACATTTATTTGGCTTCACAACAGTCAGCGCTGGGAACACAAGTTGGGATTATCTGCTATTATCTAAGAAAGTGTAAGGGGCCATTAATGTTTTATAAGAACACATTTATTTATCTTTGCCCAGTTACAAAATACAGACAGAATAAGAATTAACAGCTTTGATAAAGCTGTAAATATCACTAACATCATAGATTCTTTAGATTCTATGGTTTGAAACTTAATAGTTGAAAACTAAAAGCAAATTAAATTGCATCAAGCAAATAGAAATAGAAAGGTCATAAACTACAGGACACAGACTGGGATCAGCTACTATCAAATAATGATGTATAAGCCAAATAGGAGAGCTTTAAATATACTTTGGGGAAATTTATAATTTATAATTAAATACAACATGGCTTCTACCTTCTGTTAAAAGGGAAATAAATAATAAAAAAGGGCATTTTAAAAATGTAAGTCAGAGGGGTCAACAAAGAGTTAAAGGAAATCTGTAAAAAGGTGTTAAATCAACGAAAATATAAAATGAAAGGCAGGTGCCCAAGGACAGCAAAACAAACCCCAAGACGTCCTTTAAACATATAAATACCAAAAAAAAAACAATGTCAGGGCATGTAGGACCCTTAAATCACAGTAATGGGGAGCTGCTCACTGCGGATCAGAGAAAGTAGAGCTACTAAATAGGTTCTTCAGCTCTGTATTGTAAAAAAGAGGAGAAAGTCGCTGATGGGGGTGGGTATAGTGCGGATGGAAGTGGTGCTAGAGCTTATGGTGGCAGGTCCAGTTCAGAGACAGGAGGTGTCAGTACTGTTAATACATCAACTGATATAATCAATTGGCTGAGTGTAGAAATGGTCCAAGACAAGTTAAACAAACTGGATGTGAACAAGGCTCCAGGCCCAGATGGTTTACAAGCAAGAGTTCTTATAGAGCTCAGCTCAGTTATTTCTGTGCCCCTGTACATGATATTTAGAGATTCTCTGCTGACTGGCATAGTGTCCAGAGACTGGTGCAAGGTACATGTGGTTCCCATCTTCAAAAAAGGCTCCAAGTATTCCCCATGTAATTATAAACCAGTAAGTTTAACATCCTTTGTGGGAAAACTGTTTGAAGGGCTCATAAGGGACTATATGCAGGAATATGTGGCAGAATATGACACTATAAGTGATTGTCAGCATGGTTTTACTAAGGACAGAAGTTGTCATACCAACCTGATCTGTTTTTATGAAGAGGTGAGTAGAAGTCTGGATAGCAGGACGGCTATGATATAATGTTTCTAGACTTTGCAAAGGCATTCGACACTGTCCCTCATAAGCATCTATTGGGTAAATTAAAATCCATTGGGTTAGTAATAATAGTCTGTAATTGGATTAAAAACTGGCTATCGGATCGTACACAGAGAGTGGTGGTAAATGACTCCTACCCTAAATGGTCCCCAGTTATGAGTGGTGTACCCCAAGGCTCAGTGCACGGTCCTCTTTTATTTAATGTATTTATTAATGATATAATGGAGGGAATTAATAGCACTGTTTCTATTTTTGCAGAGGACACCAAGCTATGTAGTGTAGTGCAATTTATGGAAGATGCTCATAAATTGCAAGCAGGCCTGGACACACTTAGTGTTTGGGTATCCACTTGGCTAATGAGGTTCGATGTGGATAAATGTAAGGTTCTGCATCTGGGTACGAATAACCTACAGGCATCATATGTCCTAGAGGGGAAAAAACTGTCAGAATCACTCGTTGAGAAGGATTTTGGCGTACTTGTAGATCATAGATTACAGAACAGCTTGCAATGTCAATCAGCTGCCTCTAAGGCAAGCAGGATATTGGCGTGTATTAAAAGAGGCATCGACTTGCGGGACGGGGATGTAATATTTCTGCTGTATAAAGCATTGGTGCGGCCTCACTTGGAATATGTTGTTCAGTTTTGGGCACCAGTTTATAGATAGGATGTAATGGAGCTATAGAGCGTTCCAATATGAGCAACCAAACTTATAAGGGTAGCGGATCATCTTAGTTATGAGGAGAGGTTAAAAGAATTAAACTTATTTAGTATTGAGAAAAGACATTTCCGGGGAGACATGATTCATTTAAATAAGTAGGTAAATGGCCCCTACAAAAAATATGGGGAAAAGCTATTTCACGTAAAACCCCCCTCAAAAGACAAGGGGGCATTCCCTTCATCTGGAGAAAAAAGGATTCAAACTCCAGAGGAGAAAATCCTTCTTTTCTATGAGAACTGTGAATTTGTGAAATAGCCTGCCTGAAGAGCTGGTCACAGGAGGAACAGGTAAGGGTTTCAAGAAAGTCTTGGATAGCTACCTGAATCTAAAGAATATTAATACGTATGTAGCCATATAAAATTCTAGATAGAGACTGATGATAACACTGGGATCATAAATGAAATCTTTCTTAGAGCAGAGTGGTTATTGCCTTATGAGTTTCATCAGAAGGGGAAACTAAACTTAAAAAACTCCCTATCTCACTCCCTTCATCTACATTTAACCCACCCTTGGTTGGACTTGATAGACATACAGTGAAAGAAATAATTATTTGATCCCTTGTTGATTTTGTAAGTTTGCCCACTGACAAAGACATGAACAGTCTATAATGTTAGGGGTAGGTTAATTTTAACATTGAGAGATAGAATATCCAATATAAAATCACATTGTATAAATCGTTTATATTTATTTGCATTTTTCAGTGAGAAATAAGTACCAACCATTAAGAGTTCTGGCACCTACATCCCAGTTAGATGTTCCTAATCAACTCATTACCGGCATTAAAGACAGTTGTCTTAAATAGTCACCTTTATAAAAGACTCCTGTTCACAGACTCAATTAATCAGTCAGACTCTAACCTTTACAACATGGGCAAGACCAAAGAGCTTTCTAAGGATATCAGGGACAAGATCATAGACCTGCACATAGCTGGAATGGGCTACAAAACCATAAGTAAGATGCTAGGTGAGAAGGAGACAACTGTTGGTGCAATGGTAATAAAATGGAAGAAATAAAAAATGACTGTCAATCGACATCAATCTGGGGCACCATGCAAAATCTCACCTCGTGGGGTATCCTTGATCATGAGGAAAGTGAGAGATCAGCCTAAAACTACACGGTGGAAACTTGTTCATGATCTCAAGGCAGCTGGGACCACAGTCACCAAGAAAACCATTGGAAACACACTACGCCATAATGGTTTAAAATCCTGCAATGCCTGCAGGGTCCCCCGGTTCCAGAAAGCACATGTGCAGGCCTCTCTGAAGTTTCTCAATGAACACCTGGATGATTCTGTGAGTGATTGGGAGAAGGAGCTGTGGCCAGATGCGACAAAAATTGACAAATTTAGCTCTTTGGCATCAATTCAACTCACTGTGTTTGCAGGAACAGAAATGCTGCCTATGATCCAAAGAACACCATCCTCACTGTCAAGTATGGAGGTGGAAACATTGTGTTTTGGGGGTGTTTCACTGCTAAGGGCACAGGACTATTTCACCGCATCAATGGGAGAATGGATGGAGCCATGTACTATAAAATCCTGAGTGATAACCTCCTTCCCTCCACCAGGACATTAAAAATGGGTCATGACTGGATCTTCCAGCAAGACAATGACCCAAAACATACAGCAAAGGCAACAAAGGACGAGCTAAAAAAAAAAAGCACATTAAGGTCATGGAGTGGCCTAGCCAGTCTCCAGACCTTAATCCCATAGAAAACTTATGGAGAGAGTTGAAGCTCAAAGTTGCCAAGTGACAGCCTCAAAATCTTAATGATTTAGAGATGATCTGCAATGAGGAGTGGACCAAAATCCCTCCTGACATATGCACAAACCTCATTATTAACTACAAAAAATTTTACTGCTGTGCTTTCCAACAAGGGTTTTGCCACCAAGTATTAAGTCTTGTTTGTAAGAGGGATGAAATACTTATTTCTCACTGCAAAATGCAAATACATTTATATAATTTATACAATGTGATTTTTGGGATTTTTTGGGGGATATTCTATCTCCAGGGGCGTTGCTAGGGTCCCAAAACATCTGGGGCCTGGACCGTTTGTGTTAAGTTTTCTCAGTAGGGCAGGGTTCACACGGCATTTTTCACGCCCCATGAACTGTGGCATGGATTTTTACAGAGAAAAAACTGTGGCCAGTGCGTCCCTCTGAAGCTCTCACTGATATTTATTCTCCCCAGAACAGGTAATCATAGCTCTCAATGAGAGCGATGTATTAACATAATGTCGGCCTGTACGTCGGGTGTATTGAAGTGCAATTACGCGCCGAAGTACGGAAAGACATTACACTTTGTGAACATACACAGCGTATTTATGAGGCATAACTGTGCTGTAATGTGCCCAAAGTGCACCCCGCAAATACGGCAAAATCATAGCGGTGAGGGCTATGGTTACCTGTTTTCCCTGCACACAGAACCCACCCATAAAAATAAGTGACACGCCGCTTCTAAAAGGGGACTGTCACTTCTCTCCTCCAGCGTACAATACCATCGGATTGTACGCCGGGGGAGATGACATGGTAATTCATAGTTCTCATAGAGAACTATGAATTACGCAATTGCGGCGGTGCGCATGTCGGGTGTATTAAAACACAAATACACCACAAAATGCACCCCGCAATTACGCCGTGTGAATGTACCCGTTGTCTGGCTGCAGCAGCTAAAAACATATGCAACCCTGACAAATACACATATATACACACATACACACACGTATACACACATACTTGCATACAATACATACACATATATATACACATACACATACACACATGTATACACTGTAGTGCTAAGAGATTTATTGACCATCCGGAATCCATATTGTCAGTATCTCTTTAAGAATAGCTAGTCTTTAAGCTGTAAATTTCCTAGCTTCTTGTAGATGTGCATATTGACACAGAGGGTTGTTATCAGGGCCTCGTTGTTTTGGGAATGCTGTAACTGAGATAATACTACCCGGCATGGTTAGAGAGTAATCATGGGAACCCAGGTGTTCAGCATCAAGTCATGGTTTTTTTCCAGTGTCAGTTTAACCTCTTAAGAACTTGCCATTCAATGGAGGGAGGTCTTATACTGTAAAAATACTGATCTGTCAGCTTGCGTAACACTTGGCTACGCAGGCATTTGTTTCAAGTAAGATATAAGCTGGGAAAGTTTGCTGCGAAGTTAGAAGTAGCTGGACCTGTGGGCTATAGAGGGCCGCCTCGCCGCCACAGTGTAGTAACCCAGGTATATCTCTCTATATTTGCTGGCCGCTTCTCCCAGCTGATGTTATGGATAGATGAAGCTGATAAGATTCCTGGTGGAGCTTGGACCTGTATATGGGGACACCCGTGCATGGTGTCGAACGCAGGATTATCTCTCTATCTTCGCTGGCCTGTGTTTACCAGTTGATGCCAATAGATGATGTTTATAAGATGCCTGATGAAGCTTTGACCCATATATAGATCTGATGTAAGTATTTGTAATCCATATTATGCCTGCTTTGCCTTTGTAACCAATATTAAGCGTGCCTTGCCTTTATAATCTATATTATGAAAAGTATATACAATATCACACTATCCTCTTGTAGTACTATGTAATCATTGAATTCTTCATATAATAAAGTAAATAAAGCATTGGATGTTGCCTTCTTTAAAGCCGTATCGGACCCACACAAATAGTTAGCAAAACAATACACACATACATACATACATACAATACATACACATATATTCACACATCCATGCATACAACACATACACATATATACACACATATATACACACACATATAGTGGAAATTTGCTTACCGAAATTTCTTTTTCCTGGAGTCCGTAGGCAGCACACCATTAGCATTACTTCCCCTAGTTACAATTAGGAGAGACAGGTTAACAAGCAGTAATTGAACTAATTAATCACTTAAGTGTTGCTCTATAAAGCCTGGCTGGAAGCACCGCACACCAGTATTGTAAGTAGCAATAAAGGAAATTAATCTGGGTGGGAAAGCTGTGCTGCCTACGGACTCCAGGAAAAAGAAATTTCGGTAAGCAAATTTCCACTTTCCTGATTGTCCTACGGCAACACACCATTGGATTTAAAAAGCAATATTAAGAGGGTGGGACCTCCGAAGCTTTCCTGAGTATTGATTCACCAAATGTCGAACATTCTGCAGAGAGGACATGCAATCTTTAATGTTTTATGAATGTTGATGGTGTAGACCATTTTGCGGCCTTACAAATTTTATCTAAAGGCACTTGCCCAAATTCTGCCCAGGATGTCGCAGTGGATCTGGTGGAATGAGCTCTGAGATGAAGAGGTGAATCTTGACCTAGAATACTGTAACTTTCTTTTATGACCTCTTTAATCCAGCGGGCCAAAGTAGCCTTGCTGGCTTTGTGACCTTTCCTATTGACATGAAATTGTAGAAACAATGTTTCATCCAACGTGAATAATTGAGTAGCTTGTAGATAATTGAGCACCGCTCTTCTCACATCCAGTGTGTGTAACATCTGTTGTTTTACGTCCACTGGATGGTGGAAAGAACACCGGGAGAACAATCTCTTGGTTAGTGTTAGATGTTGAAGTCACTTTTGGAAGAAAACCTGGCATAGTGCGCAGAATAAGACAATTCTGTTGGTCTCTCAGATATGGTTCTCTACAGAAGAGAGCTTGAAGTTCCCCTAACCTTTTGCTGAAGTAATGGCCACTAAGAAAAGTGTTTTAAGTGATATATATTTGAGACCAGATTGTAGCATGGGCTCAAAGGGTGGATCAGTTAAGGCCTTCAGAACAAGTGATAAGTCCCATGATGGTATGGGATTATGCACCATCGGTTTAAGATTTCTGACTGCTTTGAAGAATCTTCTGACCAGTGATTGGTTTCAAAACTTTGATTCCAGCTGAGCATTGATTACTGTGAAGTGGAACTTCAATGTATTGTATTTGAGGCCTTTATTAAAGCCTTCCTGAAGAAACTGTAGTACGGAAAATAGCGATTCAGCAGAGACTTCTTTAGAAGAGCACCAGCCTTTGTAGATTCTCCAAATCCTGTTATAAATGGATATAGTTGCAGGTCTTCTAGCAGCCAAAAGGGTTTTAGCTACTTTGTCTGAGAGACCAGACTGTTATAAGTTTTCACGCTCAGCCTCCAAGCCGTCAGATGGAGTTTGTGCACTTGAGGATAGAACATGCCGTTCTGAGATAGGAGGTCCTGCTGAGCTGGTAGTTTCCAGAATCTGCCTCTCGATAGTGACAATACGAGAGAGAACCAGGCCCGGCGGGGCCAGAAGGGAATAATTGCTATGACCTCTGCTTTCTCGTCCAGAATCTTCCGGAGGACTCTTGGGATCAGAGGAATAGGAGGAAATACATAAATTAATTTTCTTCCCCAACCGATTTACAACCCATCTATTGCTACAGGGGACCCCTGGAGTGAGAGGCGGCAAAAGTGTTTTGTTTTTGCATTGTCTGGAGTTGCCATGGCATCCAGGTCGGGGTATCCCATCTTGCAAGTAATTTGTCTGAAGATTTTGGGGTTTAGACTCCATTCTCCGGGGTGCAGGAAATTTCGGCTGAGCCAATCCGCTGTCACATTGAGAGAGCCTCGAATGTGCACTGCTGAGATGTTGTGGAGATTTGATTCTGCCCATATCATCAAGCTCCTGCATTCCCTGGAAAGAGAGGGGCTTCTGTTGCCCCCTTGTTTGTTTAGGTAGTAAACCGATACCAAATTGTCTGTTTGTACGAGGACATTCTGGTTGAATAGGATGGGCTGAAAATGGTACAAAGCTAACTTGATGGCTCTCAGTTCCTTTAGGTTGGAAGATAGCCTCTGTTCCTGAGGAGACCACATTTGCTGAACCCAGTGGCCTTTTACATGGGCACCCCAGCCCAAAGAGGAGGCATCCGTGGTGAGGACTACCTGCTGGTGATGAGTCAAGGTTCTCCCTTGCCCCAGTCTCTTCAGGTCTAACCACCAACTCAGGTCTCTTCTGGTGTACGCACTCAAAGACATGCGGGTGTCTAGGGAATGCCTGTTTCTGTTCCAGGAGGACAAGATGTTGGCCTGAAGGGAACGAATATGAGCTTTGGCCCAGGGTACTGCATCAATGGTGGATGTCAGCTGACCCAACATTTTCATCGCTGAGCAAACAGTGATTTTGGGGACTGAGATCAGATGATTGACCCCTGAGATGATCTTCTCCCTCCTTCCTGGTGACAGTTTGAGAGTCATTTGATTGGAATTGATTCTTTAGAGTCTGTAAAGCCAGCTGGAGGTGGAGAAGGAGATCTTCTCTGGATGGAGCTAGCACCAGCCAATCGTCGAGATATGGGATCACTGTAACCCCCTGAAGACGGAGAGCTGCTGAGAGAACCACTGATATTTTTTTGTGAATACTCTGGGGGCTGATGAGATTCTTAATGGGAGACATTTGAATTGGAAATGAAGGAGACCTGACTTGGTCTTTATGGCTACTCTTAAGCATTTCTTGTGACTTTCCAGGATGGGAATATGGAGATATGCATAGGTGAGATCTACTGATGCCATAAAACTGCCGTCTTGCAGAATAGATAAATAATAAAATAAATATTAATAACAGATAGGACCGATCGAATTGTCTCCATCTTGAATCTTTTCTTTATGAGAAATTTGTTGAGGAAAGTTAGATCTGTTACAAGACGAAATTTGTTCCCTGTTTTTGGGACCTGAAATATCCTGGAATATACTCCCTGGAATTGCTGATGAGAAGGAACTTTCTCTAATGCACCTTTCTGAATGAATTCTTGGAGGAGGTGAAGGAGTATGGGATTTGAATGGTTTATTATGAACCTGTCTGGAGGAAGCTCCTGGAATTCTATAGAATAGCCCTTCAGAATTGTGGAGGATACCCAGGTGTCTGAGGAAGTCTGAGACCAAGTGGAATAGAAAAGACTCAGCCTCCCTTCAACCTGAGGTCCTTGTGTTCTGGCGTCAAAGGTCCCTTGATTTCTGGTCACCCAGCTTCTTCCTGTACAAGCCAGCACCCTGCCAGGGCTTAAACCTTCTTTGTCTTCTGTGAAGCCTGGTATTCTTTTTAAATCTTGGTGACCTCCTTGGATAGAACCGAAAGGATCTAGGGTTAGGTTTCTTCTTTGACTGTGGAGAGACATGCCCTTTACCTTCACTGAGGGATTCTAGTATTTCATCAAGTTGAGACCCAAACAAACTGTTTAGTTGGAAAGGTAGATTGCAGAAATGGTTTTTGGATGAAATGTCTCCAGACCATTATTTAATCCATAAGGCTCTCCTTGCCGCAGTAGACGCTGCAAGAGACCTAGAATAAAATTTTATGACGTCTAAGGGATAATCTCACACTAATTCAGCTTCATCCTTTATTAGTTGAATTTTCTCCAGGATCTCTTCCCTTGAGATCCCATCTTGAAGATCTTGGGTTAACTGGCTGAGCCAAATACGTAAGGACCTGGCTACAGGTATGGATGCCAAAGCTATTTTACATGCTACTGCAGAGGAAGCATAAGACCTTTTAATAAAGTGATCTGCTTTCCTATCCATGGGGACTAACAACATAGAGGAATCCTCAGAAGGAAATACTGATTTTTTTTATTTTTTTTTTTGCAAAGCTTTGCTACTGGTAAATCCACTTTAGGTACTGCTTCCCATTCAGCAGTATACTGGGGACCCACATTGTATGTGCTCCTGAATCTAGCTCCTGAGTCTAGCCGTTTAACTGGTTTCTTTCCTTAGGAGATACAAATCATATGATTCCTCCGAATCATAATTATTATCATCATAATCCTCAGAAACATATTCCCCTTCAGATATAGTACTGTCACCAGATGGGGAGGAGGGTAAAGGTGAGGTGTGAGGTTAGCTGCAGGCTTGTTTGTGTTATATCCCTGAGTGGCTCTAAACTCTTGAAAAGTTGCATAAACCAGGAGAGGAAGGTTCTAGCCTCAGACTGTAAGGAACCTTCCCCTTCAGGAGAAGAACATAAAGTGCATATATTAGAGGCACATTCATCTGGGATGGGCTGATTGCATCTAATACACAGCCTGTGCTTGGACTTTCTCTTCTTTTTCCTCAATCCGCTCTGGAGGTGACATCTAAGGGTTAATGCAAAGACATAGTTAGAATTGCATTCTCAGTAAGCCACAATGCTAAAGGTGCATATAAACAGTCCTCACTACACAGAAAGGATCTGTTGGTTGACCCAGACACACAGTAGAGGGCAATATAGCAGCCTCTTTAATCATGCACAGAGCTGCAGGTGAAAGCATGCAGCAGGCAGATATGCACACACCAAGCTCCCCTCACTATAAACAGGAAGGTTCTGTTGTCTAGCACAGAAATGGTTAACTTGTTTTGGCAATAAGTCACAGTAGAGGGGCAGTATAGCAGCCTCATATATACTGCAGGAAAGCTTCAGAAAGGATCGTGCATGCTTAGGCGTCTTATCCAGAGGGGCAAAAGTCAGAAGTGCCAGGTCCCACGTCAACGCTGAGGGGGAGGCAAGGCTAGGTACAGCTCCACATCTAGCCAAGGCACTTCTGGACAGCACACTCCCTTACAAGGGAGCAACACACGTTTGTTCAGATGAACAACGGCCACATGTATGTTCTTCGGGATGAGGAACCGAGACCGCTCTCAGTATACAACCCAGAATATGAAATTGGCCTTAGACGAATGATCACACAGGGCAACGATAGAGCACCTGTCTCTTCCAAGTCCTGAGAGAGAAAAAAATACTGGTGTGCGGTGCTTCCAGCAAGGCTTTATAGGGCAACACTTAAGTGATTAATTAGTTCAATTACTGCTTATTAACCTGTCTCTCCTAATTATACCTAGGGGAAGTAATCCCAATGGTGTGCTGCCGTAGGACGATCAGGAAACATGCATACACACATACATATATATATACACACATGCATACACATATATACACACACATGCATACACAAATACAAATATATACACACATACACACATGTATGCACACATACTTGTATACAATACATACACATATATACACACATGTATACACACATGCATATACACATATACATACATACACACATACACATATATACACACATGCATACACAAATACACATATATACACACATACACACAAGTATACACACATAAATGCATACAATACATGCACATATATACACACATGTATACACACATACATACATACATACATACAATACATACACATATATACATTCAGCACAGTTCATATTCATGAAGATTATTTGGTGTTCCCCTTATTATACTATTCAGCACTGCTCTCTACAGTGAGGCTGCTCACTCACTTGAGATCTCTCTGGGCACCTGTGGATGCTGCTGCAGCTGATGACTCCATATTGAAGGCTGTGTAGTTGCAGGGACCCGGGAGCATCACAGCAGGGGGGGGAACACCTCACTCACTATGTGCTGCTTTCTGACTGCCAGGCTCTCGTGCTGAACGTGGTTACAGCACATGAAGTCCTGACAGTCAGGAGCTTCAGTGAGTAACATTAGCCCCCTCCTAGCTGCTAAGGGCCTGGCACCTTGTGCTGTTGCTCTCCGTTTCTGCAGTGAAGAACGGCTTTGAGCTGTATGTGTGTCTAAAGGACGCACATACAGCTCAATAAATCGTCGGCGCTGCATGTACACAGCGAGTGCCTGCAACCTGACGATCTGAGATTCGGGGCACAGACAGGATTGTCTGGGGCTTGTGCCCCGAATAAATCTGCCTAGCGACGCCCCTGTCTATCTCTCAATGTTAAAATTAACCTACCCTTAAAATTATAGACTGTTCATTTCTTTGTCAGTGGGCAAACTTACACAATCAGCAAAGGATCAAATAATTATTTCCTTCACTGTATGTCTTTTTTTAAATCGTACTAACTATGTAAATATGCGCAAGCAAAAAATAGCCGGCTTCAATACTGTAACTAGGGGAGCTTAGCCATACGAAGACATGGATAGATGCTTGTTAAAAATTCATACGTTATTCGAATCCTCTAAAATACAATTGTATCCAAAAACGAAGCACATAAGGAGTTGCATACTTAGGATTTACGCATCATGAAGACTTTTAAATAGACCAGCATCTGAGAGCAGTGAGTGACATCACCATAGGTCGGACTGCTGGCAGCTTGAGAAGAGAGTGTGTTATCTCTAACAAACAAAGGAGACTAGTTACTTGTTTACTTTATAGCAGATAGCTTCAGAGCTCATAGATAAGATCTCCTGCTCTCATGTCAGTGCAATTAGAAGAGCTGTGAATATGGACCTCATATGCTAATCAATGCTATATAACCACCCACAGCCTGACCAGGAAGATACATAAAACTGCTTGTTGCTCTTAAACAGCATGGTGAGACAACCCCTTTAAGTAGTGATGGGCTGTCCCTGGGGATAAGATGTTTGGAGGAAATTTTAAACTAGGGATTGTACGTGAGACTGTGCATGGGGATGGAGTGAGTGGAAGGGTTAGAATAATTATTAAAGATGTTAGTAAAATTAAAAAAATAACCTAAAACCTCTTAATTATTAATCGAGGTTTGTTATAAACCTCCAAATATAACATAATCCACAGAAAATCTGCTACCAAAGCAAAATAAAATAAAGCAACAAATCACAATGATGCAGTTATTTTGTGTAACTTCAACTATCCAGATATAAATTTAGAAACTGAAATCTTTAGAGCTTTTAAAGGAAACAGGTGTTTTTCTGTAACCAAAGAAAATACCTTTCCCATCTAGTGCAGCTGGCCCTTTCAGGCTTAAAGTTTTGTTTTTTGGGGAAAAAGATAAAAAATGTAAGTATAAAGAAAATGTATAAGAAAAGTGTTTTTAATTTACAAACGGTGCTTTGTTGACTAACCATTTTGAAAAAGAAAACATATATTATAGTTATTTCTTTTGCCAAAAGAATCCCTTTAATGTGATAGACTAACAGGGGTACATGTTGACGGCACCTAGAAAATAGAGACCATAATATAATAAACTTCTCCTTGTCTCTCAGTAAGACATTTTGTTAAGTAGCCACAAAAACATTGAACCTTGGAAAGAAAAAATTCAATTAGCTTTGACTCAATTCATTGACTGTAACAATGTCTTCAAAAATAAATGCAAAAGCACTAAATAGGATATTTTTTCAACAAATCATATATTGGTATTGTGGTAGATACATACCTTATTATAATAGATTGGTTAACTAATGTGGATAAAAAAAATCTAACAGTGGCAATTAATAATAGGCAGTGAAAAAGCACTAAAAATACTTAGAGTAAAAATAAGTTATGCAAAAAACACAGTAGACTTAATACCAAAGAATGCAAAACTAACCCTAAATATTTCTCAGTTATATGAATAGTGAAAGGGCAAAACTGAAAGTGCTGACTCTTTGGAAATTAATTAAGGAGGTTTAGGGGGGTGTTTATGGTGAATGATTATGAGAAAGCAAATTAATTAAACTCTTTTTCAACATACGCTCAGAGGAAACTGAAATGACAAGTAAAATGCAGAAGGACTAATTTAATGTTGCCTATCTAACCTACAAAAGATTATAATGGACAAACGAGGTCAAGATGGTGTATGCCCATATGTTCTAAGGGTTGTAACTGATAAAATAATAGGCTATTATTTCTAATATTTAGAAATTCTAAGTGGCAAATTTATCTTTACGTAACAGCTGCATATAAAGTCTGGTGGCAATATTCAAAAAGTGGTCAAAAATAAACATGGAAACTATTTGCTTGTAAGTTTAACCCAGTGTTCCACAATCTTTTTTAGCCCTATAAAACTCATGATAAAAATATTCACTCAAGCCTTATAAAATTAGTTTTTTTAACAAAAAGACAAAAAACAGTTAAAAACAAGTACTGCACAATCCCTATAAATGAATTTTAGTTTAAAATGTTAAACAAAGGCTTATCTTTTTAGAATGTCACATTGGTCCTCCTCTAGAAGTAAATACAATGAGGACTACAGCACACATTACATAGGCTGATCCTGGCTGAAGATAACAGTGGTCCCCCACTAGTCTCATGACCATTTCTGGCCAGCAATATTTTACACCATTGCCAGTACTTCTAGCAGACATACCTCATATGTGATATAGCTGCTAAACATTAAGGAAAAATCACATTTAAGTCTCACAACTCCCCACTCTGCTAGCGTATTCATAGCTTATCTCATCATCCTCCAGCAGTAATTTCATTCTAAACTCTATGGGCGACATATCCCTGCATGTATAACTGAAAAAGAATAATTTATTGTACAACTTAGTAACAGGTTAAAAATTTTTCACAAAGCAGGTTACTTGCGCTTAGATGCAACTAGTTAAGTGGGCGATAGTCCTGGAAAGCCAATGGATCAATAAACTTTGCACGCGTGTGCTCTAGCTCCGCCTGTCCACTCGCCTGCTCTGATCTGGAGATGCTATGCTGGGACGTGGCATGTGGAATCTTTTGATCCATGGACTTTCCAGGACTATTGCCCACTTAACTAGTTGCATCTAAATGCAAGTAACCTGCTTTGTGAAAAATGTTTAACCTGTTACTAAGTTGTACAATAAATTGAACTTTTACATTACATTGTATCTACCTATCACTAACTAGCATCGGAGTTTGTAGAGGAGTTCAGGATCTCCCTTGATAGGTGGCATGTGGTGCGAGTATACATTTTGATAACTACCTGAACGATTTGGTGTAACTGAAAAAGAATATCTGACAAAAATAGGACATTTTTAAATTTCTCCTGTACTTGCATGAGTTTCGGTAAAACACCTAAATGGTTGGTACCTTAAAAATATGTTTTACCTGAAAATGTAAAAAATATAAAACATATTGGCCGACATGTTCCATTAAGGCTGCGACATTTTTTTGGTGTGTTTTGCGCCAAAAAACTGTTGACACCCTATTCTCTATATAAATTAACTGTAGTACACCAAACTAGGTGCATTATACGCCAAGCATGACACATTTGAATGCTCCTAAAGTAGCTCCTAAAGTAGCAATGATGCGTTATGCGCCTAGATTAGGTGCATCAATTATGCTATGCAAGATATATCAGACGCCACAGACAGGTTCATTCATTCAGGCAAACTATACACTCATTTAATGCACCTTAAAACTGGCGTGGAGACGCCTCTTTTCTGATGTGTCGCCCTAAACCTCTTCCTTTATCAGAATTCCTAATCAGGAAAGACCCCTCCCTAGCATGCCTAGCAGCCCATCTTGATTATGGCAGAAGACAGCACCACTCAGTTATAGCTCCCTCACTGGTCTTGTGCTCATCTCTTTTGAGATCAGCTTGAACTTCAAGCAGATGTCAAATGAATTCACCTTCAGACTCAAACCCTCTTTCTTACTCAATATTAACATTCCAGGTTTACAAAGAGTCAGGTTATAGCACCCTGGTTAAGTGTTACTGGTTTAACTTGTATTGGGACTAAAATACATGAAGGTGTTCTAAGAGATGCTATGTAAATCTCTTTAAAAATAAACATATAACTCCAGCAGCATGGATTTCTAAGGAATCGATCCAATCAAACAAATCTGATTAGCTTTTCTGAGGAGGTAAAATGCAGACTTGACCAGGGTTAAGTCGTTGGTTGATTTTTCTAAAGCACTTGAAACTGTGGCACGAAAAAGAATGGTATCAAATGAAAATGCTTAGTCTGGTGGAAAAGTGTGTAAATGAGTAACTGGCTCAGTGATAGAAAGTAGAGCGTAGCTATTAACAGTGAACAGTGGATCACCATTAATAGTCGGGTATCACAGGGAATGATATTGAGCCTTATTATATATTTATTTAAAAAACTTAAAAACCACTTTGGACCTCCAGGATGCATCCCCATTTGTCAAATTTAACATATAAACTTAAATGTTAATAACTTTGGAATCCATTTCCTTAACTAAGCAAACCTGAGGCTCTTTTATGACTTTTTGATACTTTATTTTGGTAGTAAATCTTACTTGTTTTTTGTTGAAAAAAAAATTCACAACCGACTAAAGAGCTGAAAAAATAACCTTTTTTTAAAATCTGAAATTCTCTTCTTTTAGTATAAGTAATAGCAAACAAGTTATTAAATAAATGAAATATTAAGTATAACTATTAAAAATAAATAATGAATTAAATAAGTATTAACATATTTTTATGGAGGCTTTTTTGATTTTCTTTATTTTAGCATTCTATAAGGACAGTGGGCGACATGCCAGAAAAGAGGCACTGCCACACCAGTTTTAAGGAACATTAATTGATTGTATAATGCACCTGAATGAAAGAACCTGTCAAAAATCTGGTGTGTGCTATACCTCGCATAGTATAATTGATGCATAGCAAATCATTGCTAGCATAGTTGATGCACCTACTTTAGGCGCATTCAAATGTGTTGTGCCCAGTGTATAATGCACCTGGTTTTGGTGTACTACAGTTCATTTATATAGAGAATAGGGTGACAATAGTTTTCTGGCGCAAAATACACCAAAAAAATTACGCAGCCCTAATGAGACATGTCGGCCAATATGTTTTATAGCAATTTTTTACATTTTCAGGTAAAACATTTTTTAAGGCATCAATTAAGGTGTTTTACCGAAACTCATGCAAGTACAGGAGAAATTTAAAAATGTCCTATTTTTGTCAGAAATTCATTTTCAATCAAGTTATTTTTCATGCCATTGTATAGGCATATGCTATAGGTTTTTTTTACTAGGTTTTACTGGGTGCATTGACATAGGATAGTCTATTACACTTTTTTGTACAGCAAAAAAGGGTCACAATATGGGAATGGGTTAATGACCTTGTAGAGGGATTGTAAAGTAAAATCTAAATTTCTGCAGACGATACTAAACTGTGGGAAGTAATTAACACAAAAGAGGACAGTATACTGTTACAAGCAGATCTATATAACTTGGAGGCTTTGGCAGAGAAGTGGCAAATGAGGTTTAACATTGATGAGAAAGGAAAATACAGGCCAAGATTACTTACTAAATGGGAAAAGTTTGGGTAGAACTGACATGCCACATGTGTCTGTTATCTGTTGCCTGGACACACAGCAGGGCTCAGAAGTAAAAAGGCACTATGGGCCACATGTATGAAAACTGTCTAGGTCTAAAATTCACTTTGTTGCCCATAGCAACCAATCAGAGTGCCCCTTTCATTTCATATAGTGCTCCATTTTCATACATGTGGCCCTATGTTCTATAATTTGTCTACTTTGGTGACATTTACTGCATTATGCCATAATTACAAAGACCCAGAGGTCTCCAAATATTAAAGCTCCCCCATAGATGTGAACATTTTGGAAAATACGCCCCTCAAAGCTTTCATGAAGTGAACTTTTAGAATCTACAGGAAGTTTAAAAAATAATGTGCATCAATTGCTATTGTGAAGCTGGTGCCAATTTGTTACGCTGGTGCTCCTCGATGTGGCAATACCCCAAACTACTTAAATATGCTGCCACAGCACAGTGAATTTTCAAATGTGATTATCTGTTTTGGCTCTGCGGTGGAAGAATAATGGAGACCAGCAAAAAGTGACCTCATTTTGAAAACATGCTTTGGACATATATACGTGGGTTAAACTAAATCCTGGTTCAGGTTGGCCTGTTATGTGATTCATTTTGGAAAGAACGGTAGATCAGAAATCATAAGTAGTAAGTTACAAAGAAGGGGGATGTGTGAGCTCCAGAGGAAAGGAAGGAAGGCACTCAGAAGATTCAGATGAATGATGATGGACTGGTGTAACTGCTGTTGTATTTTGAAACTAAGTGTAATTGGAGCTTCGAATGCATGTGGAGACTCCCAGCCATTGGTCAGACACATACACTACCGTTCAAAAGTTTGGGGTCACTGAGAAATTTCTATAAAACTGAGTAAGGGTCACGTAAGTAAGGGTCACGTGACTCGAAACGCGTCAGTGGACTAGCTTTATTCAACACACTAGCCCTCGTCCGTAGGTCTCTCATGCCATACCTGTATGTATGCCAAACTTTTCACTTTTAAATGTATCAATACAGTTTAAGCTAATATGCTTTTTACTAAGCCTGGTCTGCACCTGCCATAGCATCTGTGTTCCGAAGAATTGTTGAGCCGGTTCATGCTGTATAGCTGTTTTTGGCTTTGGACTTTGGTGGGGTTGGCACCCGGAGCCGACAGCTCATTAAGACAGCACAGACGGATCAGCATTAGAGGTGAGCCATACACTCTATTTCATTGCCACTTGAACATTTGATAAATAAAAGTATGAGTTTTCAGGGAAAACACAAAATTATCTGGGTGACCCCAAACTTTTGAACGGTAGTGTATGTTGAAAGCATTGTCCATATATACATCCAACCTATGCCACGGTATTATAATACTTCTATGTTTTATTTTACTCGATGCTTCCGTGTAGAATTGCGTAAACTACTACATGGAAAAAAAGGATCACACGACAGGGCAAAGGTTAATGACCTTGCAGAAAGATCTCATTGTCAAATATAAATTTCTGAAGATAGTACTAAACTGTATGAAGTATTTAACACACGAGAGGGCAGTATCAAATAGATCTATGGTGCTGCTTGAAAAAATGTGAACTATTTAGATATTTTGTGTATTTATGTATAAATTTGATGTTACACCAGAGGGGGGTGATGGGTGGGCGTGATGGGGGGTTTATGGGGTGATAGGTGAGAGTTGTATTTTGTGTTGGCTCTAGGATGCAGAAAATATGTTGTGGGAGGGGCAGGAGACAGGGGTACAGAGCACAATTTACAGGCACAATCCCTTTGAGATTGTGCTGCAGCTGTGGTCTGTATCCCCAGAACCATATTGTGCAGCTTGAATTCTGTACTATGCAACCCCAGAAGATCAGCAACAGGTAGGGGCGTTGCTGGGGCCTTAAACATCTCTTTGTTACTTTTTGCTCAGTAGGACTGGGCTCTCTACCAGATCAGTAAAGTGTCACAAATTTACTGTTTGGCCCAGAGAACAATATCCCAAAATAATAACCAGCCTGTAATGGAGATGTGTGTGTATGACAAATACACAAGCTGTATTTCAAAGGTGTTTAAGTGAAAAAAGTAACTCTTTGGCGCAGAGAACAATATCCCAAAATAATAACCTGCCTGTAATGGAGATGAATGTATGTGAGAAATACACACACTGTACTTCATAGTTCTTTCCCCCTGTCAAGCCATATGCTCGTGACCATTTTAGAAAAAAAAAGACAATTTGTTACTATGAATCACCATTAAATTCAGCTTTGTTTAGAATAAAAATGTTCCTGAAATTTGAAACTTATCCCTATTCATAACCATTTACAACAGCATGGTCTGCATGCTAGATGACCTGATCACACCACCAGACACAGGCATCATCGTCTTGAATGGGTCAGGTATGCTAGACAAGGGACCAGTGGTCCTCAGGGCTATTCAGTGATGAAACCCTGAGCAGAAATGATAGCTGCCAATGATGCTGGAGATGTCAAATATAGCACTAGGCATCATCCTGGTCAGGTACCTTTTCCAGGCTTCTAACATGCAGACCACACTGATGTAAATGGTTACGAATAGTCTGGTGTGACACTTGGGTGGCTCTCACCTCCCTTAAACATGCCTGGAGTTGTGTGGGATTCATCATCTGGTTGCACGGGGTATTGTTTACGCATTGTTGACACTCTAAGCTCAGTGGATACTTCCATCTGAGAGTATCGTACTTGAAGCCTCACAATGATTAGGTACTGTTGATCAATAGTAAGTTGTTGTCTTGGTCTCATGATGTCAAAACTTGAATAGCACGATGAAGAAGACTGTTAAAGTCCCAATCCAAATTGATCCCCTAAATTTATTGAGCGAATCTACCAAGCTGTGTAGTGTAGTGCAATCTATGGAATATGTTCATAAAGTGCAAGCAGACCTGGACACACTGAGTGTTTGGGCATCCACTTGACAAATAATGTTCAATGTGGATAAATGTAAAGTTCAGCATCATGGTACTAATAATCTGCAGGCATCATATGTCCTAGGGAGAAAAAAACTGGGAGAATCACTTGTTCAGAAAGATCTGGGCATTCTTGTAGATCATAGATTACAGAACATCATGCATCTGCTGCCTCTAAGGTAAGCAAGATATTGGAGTGTATTAAAAGAGGAATGGACTCGCGGGACAAGGATGTAATATTACCATTGTATAAAACATTGGTGCGGCCTCACTTGTAATATGCTGTTCAGTTCTGGGCATCTCTCTGCCAAATAGTGACTATTCAGCTGTCATTACCCACGCAAATCAGCATGCAGCGGGCCATCTGCACAAGTGACTCTGAGGGACTCCCTGGCTCCATCTCCACTGTATACTGCCACAGTGTGTCTGAGTCATCTGCCTCGTCTTCCTCATCTCCCTCTATCTCCTCCGGTTGCTCCTCCTCTCCTGTCCTCTGGGTAGAAAAAACACTAATTTCACCAGACATTGCTTGTGTTCTAATGTCCTCCTCCTTGAGTTCAGCCACCACTGGACTCATGTGGCCGTGAGATGTAGTCATCACGTCTCCAGTCCCCTGTCCAGACAAATTTTTCAGCATCTGTTCCAGGACATGAAGCAGTGGAATGACGTTACTCATCCCGTAGTCCTGGCGACTGACAAATAACGTCGCCTCCTCAAATGTCCTCAGCAAACGGCAGGTGTCACACATGAGCTGCCACTGGTAAACGACTGCTGGCGCCATGAGTGGTAAAGAGCAGGAGCATCTGGACTGTTATATGATGGAAAAGACAGACAGCTCCCTTCGGCAGAGGTGGTGGAGCCTTGACTGCGTGACATGGGATGCGTGCCACTGGGTGCTGCTGTTGTGGCGGGATGGACCACCACATCTGAGACGCATGTCTCCCAGTCGACTGGATGGGGACGCAGGGCCATGGTGCCAACATTAGGTCCCTGTCCACGCTTCACTTTCTGCCCACAGATTCTATATATACCCATGTTCGCCTCCTCTGGTGTCTTGCAAAAAAACTGCCACACCGCCAAGTAGGTGATTTTACCACCAATGCTCCACACTGACTGACTGCTACTGCTGCCTCGGTGAGCCCCTGTGCCGCTACTTTCTGGGCCGGAAGGGACCTGCGAAGCGGGTGGTTTACCCCGTGGCCGTTTGGCTCTTGACCTCGCACCGCTGCCACCATGCTGACTCCCTGCCACACTACGACTTGCCGGCTGCGCCACTGCCTGATGCGCAAGCTGTCGCCCTCTTCTGCCAATGATGATGATGATTCCCTTGCTTCACCCGGCTCCCAAGTGTAATAGGTTACATCGTCATCGATTAGTGTTTTCCCGTCACTGTTGTCCTCCTCAACGGTCTCGGTGTACAGACCCTGATGCCTCGCAACATAATCTCCCATGCCATTCTCCACATCATTACTTGCCCGCCTACTGCAAACCTCTTTGCTGCCCAGTAGTTGCTCACTCTCCTCAACTAGTTCATCCTCGCTGGATAGTGGCGCAAAGCCCACATCACATAGTAGTTCTCTGGCTGAGAAAACCGAACGGGAAAGAGGTTGAGGACAGGTGTGGGTCCCTGACTTGCTCTCAGGCCATGCCAACTAAAGGTTGTGCCTGACAAACCCACCGACTCTTGGCTGGAAGTGGATGACCTAGTCAACCGTTCAACAACCGTTGGATTGGTGGTCAACATACGATGGCTAGATGACACCGGTAGCTCTGGCCTCGCCGATTGACCCCTGCTGCAATGTCCCCTTACTGTGCTGCGACCTGTGCCTGCTCCTGGAACATTTGTGCCACTTCCCCTCCCATGTGAAGGGCCTCCCACCTCTCTGACAAACTGTTTGATCAAAAAGTTACAATGAAACAAACTCTGTTTAATTTCACACAGAGTTCCCCACAATAAGTGAAAAAATTAAATCTTTGCCACAGATAGCAATATCCCAAAAGACTGAACTGGATGGATTTGAAATGTGTGTATGGGAGAAATACACACACTTGATTTCACACAGAGTTCCCTACAATAAGTACAAAAATTAACTCTTTGTATTAATAATACATGATAATTTTACCCAAGCAGTAAGTGTGTAACAGATTTGCTAGTAATCTATTACACACTTACTACTTGGATAAAATTATCATGTTATTGATTCATTTTTATTTCAGCTATGGTTTAATGTCTATGATTGATGTTGATAGAACCTTCACTTTCTACAAACGTTATGTATATATGATCCTTCTTGAACTAACACTATTGCACTTTTTAAACTTTTGTGCACTAACATACTTTGTATACATATTATTTGAGTGGCACTGTTGCATGGTTATTACTTTATGAACTTTACGCACTTTACTGTATTATTGGCCTTAATTTTTCAGTGTGACTATAATGAACTGTGAACACTATTATTATGATTGTGGACAATATTATTATCAACCTTATTGCATGCTGATATATTCTTAGTTACCATTAGAGATGGGCGAATTTCTCAAAAATTCGGTTCGGTCACTTTGCCGAATTTCCGGACAAAAATAAATTCGGTCCGAATTACTTTGGGATGAATCGCGTTAAAAAACAGCTATTTCCAGGCTGCACAGAGCCTGCAGGGTGCTGTAGAATGTTGTGCCATGCTTAAATATGCAGAGGGAGCTTGGTTTGGTCTTCATACAATGTTGTGTTTTAGTATGACACGCAGATGACTGCCGCCGCTCTTAGAATCGCTTCACTATAAAATTCCCTGGGCACTTAAGAGGGCAAAACTGACCAAAAAACTGAAGCGGGAATGTTGCCTGATAAAGTCATGCCAGCGAAAGCTGGGGAAAAAAAAGCTGAGAGCTCAGGTGGCAATATTAGTGACAGAGTGTGGAGGTGACGGCGGCAGCCACAGCAGCATGAGGTCAGACAGTGGCACAATGAGATTCTGGAGGTGGCAAAACAGTAATAGGCCACACAGTGGCACAATGAAACAGTGTGGAGATTATGGCAGCAGCCAAAGCAGCAGCATGAGGTCAGACAGTGGCACAATGACATTCTGGAGGTGGCAAAAACAGGAGTAGGCCACAGAGTGGCACAATGACACAGTGTGGAGGGCACGGCAGCAGCAGCATGAGGTCAGACAGTGGCACAATGACATTCTGGAGGTGGCAAAAACAGGAGTAGGCCACAGAGTGGCACAATGACACAGTGTGGAGGGCACGGCAGCAGCAACATGAGGTCAAGCAGTGGCACAATGACATTCTGGAGGTGGTCAAAACAGGAGTAGGCCACAGAGTGGCACAATGACAGAGAGTGGAGGTGAGGGCGGCAGGAGCAACAGCATGAGGTCAGAGAGTGGCACAATGACACAGTGTGGAGGTCACGGCAGCAGCAGCATGAGCTCAGACAGTGGCACAATGACATTCTGGAGGTGGCAAAAACTGGAGTAGGCCACAGAGTGGCACAATGACAGAGTGTGGAGGTCACGGCAGCAGCAGCATGAGGTCAGACAGTGGCACAATGACATTCTGGAGGTGGCAAAAACAGGAGTAGGCCACAGAGTGGCACAATGACACAGTGTGGAGGGCACGGCACCAGAAACAGCAGCAGCAGCATGAGGTCATAGAGTGGCACAATGACAGAGAGTGGAGGTAACGGTGGCAGCAGCATGAGGTCAGACAGAGGCACAATGACATTCTGGAGGTGGAAAAAACAGGAGTAGGCCACAGAGTGGCACAATGACACAGTGTGGAGGTCATGGCAGCAGCAGCATGAGGACTGACAGTGGCACAATGACATTCTGGAGGTGGCAACAACGGGAGTAGGCAACAGAGTGGCACAATGACACAGTGTGGGAAACAGCAGCAGCAGCATGAGGTCATAGAGTGGCACAATGACAGAGTGTGGAGGTGGGTGGCAATACCAGTCCCTGATAAAGATGGTTGGTGGCAGATGGAGAAATTGTCAGCAGATGTGTGGCATCAGGCGGGTGTCGGCATCAGAATAGTGGCTGAGGCAGGTATTTTGAACCAGACTCATTTCTCACAGTTTGGGTGAGGCATCATGGCTGATGTAGTCTGACGCCTAAGGCATTGGTATGTGGAAATCCTGGCCGATCCACGCCTGATTCATCTTTAAAATGGTCAGTGTTTCCACATTCCCGTGTAAAACTGGTTCTCATTGGGTTTTCGATGCCCCCCCCCCCCCCCCCCGCACTGAACACCCGCTCTGATGCCACACTACTGGCCGGGCAGGACAGCTTCTCCACTGCAAACTCGGCAAGTTGCAGTCACACATCCAGTTTGGCTGCCCAGTAGTCCAGCGGATCTTCTAACTGGGGTGGCAGAGTGCTGGCCAAGTAGGCCACCACCTGTTGGTTCAGGGACTGCTCCAGGTCCTGCTGCTGCTGCTGGCGACTACCCTCCTCAATAGGGGGGTGAAGGAAGCTGCTCATCAGTGACTCCAGACTTAGGTTGCTGCTGATGGAGCTGGTACTGCTCCTACCCCCCACCTTCCTCCAGCAGCCGCGGCAGTAGTACGTGAGCGCTGAGGAACCCCCGGTCAGACCTGTCAGAGGAGGGAAGATGCCGCACATAGGCAGCGGCCAACTGACTACGGAGGATTTCCCTATAGTATTTGAGTTTGTCATCCCTCTCAGTAGCTGGGAAAAAGGCTCCCATTTTGGACCGGTAGCGAGGGTCCAATAGGGTGGAGAGCCAGAAGTCATCCCTCTGTCGGATGCTGACTATTCGGTTGTCACTAGCCAGGCAAATCAGCATGCTGCAGTCCATCTGTACAAGTGACTCCGAGGGGCCCCCTGCCTCCATCTCAACTGTATACTGCCACGGTGCTTGCGGGTCATCTGCCTCGTCTTCCTCATCTCCATGCACCTCCTCCAGCTGCTCCTGCTCCTCCTCTCCTGTCACCTGGGTAGAAAATCCATTCATTTCACCAGACAATGCTTGTGTTCCAATGTCCTCCTCAATCTCAGTCCCCAGCGGACTCATGTGGCCACGAGATGTAGTCGCCACATCTCCAGTCCCCTGCCCAGACAGATTTTTTAGCATCTGTTCCAGGACATGAAGCAGTGGAATGACGTTATTCATCCCGTAGTCCTGACGACTGACAAATAACGTGGCCTCCTCAAAGGGCCTCAACAAACGGCAGGTGTCACGGATGAGCTGCCACTGGCTGACACCCAAGTTACACAGGGGAGTACTCCTGTCCGCCTGGATCATCAAAAAATGTTAATGGCCTTTCTTGTTCATACAGTCGGTTCCAACATGGCAGGCTGGAATTCCAACGGGTGGAAAACTTTGCTATCAGAGTGTGTTGGGGGAGGCCGTTCTGCCGCTGCAATTCGAGGAGGGTGTTCCTGGCTTTATAGGAATGGATGAAGTGCATGCACAGTTTCCTGGCCATTTTCAGAATCTTCTGAAGATCGGTGGAAGACTTCAGGAACCTTTTCATAACCAGATTGAACACATGCGCCATACAGGGTGCATGGACCATCCCTCTTTGGTGCAGCGCGGACACCATGTTCCTCCCATTGTCCGTCACCATGGTTCCGATTTGCAGTTGGCGCGGAGAAAGCCACCATCGATTTCTTGTGCATGCGCGGAGCAGTTCCTCCCCTGTGTGACTTCGTTCGCCGAGGCAAGCCAGGTGTAGAACTGCGTGACACCGCTGTGCCCTACACTTGTGGTATGATGGAGCAGTACTTGCGGAGGCTGAGATGGTGGTGGTGGTAGAGGAGGAGGAGGCGGACATTGGCACAGAAGCCGCAGTTTGACAACGTGGAGGAGAAAGCGGCGTCTCCTGTCCAAGTTGTTGGTGTGCCTGGGCAGGAAGCACATTCACCCAGTGGGCCGTAAAGGACATGTACTGGCCCTGACCGTAGTTACAGCTCCAGACGTCCGCATTGCCGTGCACCTTGGAACAAGCCGATAAGCTCAAGGACTGGCCCACTTTCTGTTCTACATATTTATGAAGTGCTGGTACTGCCTTTTTGGAAAAGGAATTACGGCTTGGAACTCTCCATCTCGGCTCGGCACAAGCCATTAGTTCTCTGAATGGTGCGAGTCCACCTTTGGAAAGGAAGGGACTGCGAGTACAACAATTGGACAGGAGCACGGTCAGCTGCTGCCCTTATGATGGTTGGACGATACTGTTGTCTCTTTCCAATCGCCTTGCTGAACGACTGCTGGCACCTGAGTGCGAGGAGCAGGAGCATCTTGGACCGGGAGATGATGTCAAAGAGAAACAGCTCCCTTCTGCAGAGGTGGTGGAGCCTTGACTGGCTGCAATGGAATGCGCGCCACTGGCCGCTGCTGCTGCGGCGGCAGGATGGAACACCACATCTGAGCCACGTTTCTCCCAGGCCACCGGATGGTGACGCTACATGTGTTGATGCAGGGCCGTGGTGCCAACATTAGCTCCCTGGCCACGCTTTCATTTCTGCCCACAGATTCTAATATACCCTATTCGGCTCCTCCGGTGTTAGCAGAACCTGCCACACCGCCCAAGTAGCTGATTTTACCCCCAACGCTCCGCACTGAGTGAAATACTACCGCCCCTGCCTCGCTGAGCCCCCGTGCCGCTATTTTCTTGGACCTGTGAAGCGGGTTTTCTACCCCGTGGCCGCTTGGCTCCCGACCTCACACTGCTGTACCTGCTGACCCACGGCCACACAACTCACTGCTGGCGGCGCCGCCTGCCTGACACGCAAGCGACGCCTCTTCTCCTGACGATGAGGAAGCCCTTTTCCTCACCCGGCTCCCAAGTGCGGTCGGATACATCATCATCTATTTGTGTTTCATCGTCATGCTGTCCTCATCACGGTCTTGGTATGCAGAGGCTGACCCTCACAACATGTCCTCCCATGCCACTCTCCACATTTTATACTTGCCACCTACTGCAAGAGCAGGGGATTTTTGGCCCCATTTCTTAGTGCCAAAATAGCTGTTGAACTGCCCTCCTCAAATTGTTCATCCTCGCTATATAGTGGCGCTGAGCCCAGACCACATAGTAGATCTCTGGCTGAGGGAACCGCATGGGACAGAGGCGGGTTGAGGACAGGTAAGGGCCGCTGACCCGCTCCCGGGCCATGCCAACTAAGGGTTGTGTCTGACGTTCCCACCGACTCTTGGCTGGGGTTGTCAGATGTCATCTGGGAGGAAGTGGATGACCTAGTCAACCAATCAAGAACCCTTGGGTTGCTAGTCAGTACACGGCCGCTAGATGACAGCGGCAGTTGTGGCCTCACCGAGTGACCCCTGCTGCGACGTCCCCTTGCTGTGCTGCGACCTGGGCCTGCTCCAGGAATGTTTGTGCCCCTGCCACTCGCAGGTGAAGAGCCTGCCACCTCTCTGTCTGACATACTGTTTGTTCTAAAATGTACAGACACTGTTTGATGAAGATATCTGTATATGATAAATACACACCCTGTATTTGACTCCAAATGAACCCAGTAAAAAGCTTGGGTAACCCTTAGATATAAATTGCGCTCCACAAATGGGCAGATAAAATTGACTTGCATGTATTTTACTGAATATAAAAGCACAAACAGGCTTAATTAACCTTCGGATATGAATTATGCTACAGAATTTCTTCTGCGGCGGTGAAAAAGAAAGTTTCTTTTACTGAGTACAACTGCAGAAAAATACTTAGTTAACCCTTGGATGTAAATTGCGCAAAAGAATTGAGCAGCCAAAAACTACCAGCTTTGTAGCGTGTTACAATGGCATGTATTTTATGCTACACAACAAGAGGAAAACTTGTAATTAACCTTTGCTTGTGAGTTATGCTACAGGAAAAAAAAAATTTTTGCCGGTGAAAAAGACGGTTTATTTTAGTCAACGCAGCAGCAGAACAACGCTTAACTAACCCCTGGATGTAAATTGCCCAAAAGAATTGAGAAGCCAAAAACTACCAGCTTTGTATCGTGTTACAAGGGTGTGTATTTTACGCTACACAACAAGAGGAAAACTTGTAATTAACCTTCGCTTGTGAATTATGCTACAGGAAAAATGTATTTTTTGCCGGTGATAAAGACGGTTTATTTTAGTCACCACAGCAGCAGGACAACGCTTAATTAACCCCTGAATTTAAATTGTGCAAAAGAATTGAGCAGCCAAAAACTACGAGCTTTGTAGCATGTTACAATGGCGTGTTTTTTACGCTAAACAACAAGAGGAAAACTTGTAATTAACCTTCGCTTGTAAATTATGCTACAGGAAAAATGTATTTTTGGGCGGTGAAAAAGATGGTTTATTTTAGTCACCACAGCAGCAAAACAACGCTTAATTAACCCCTGGATGTAAATTGCGCAAAAGAATTGAGCAGCCAAAAATGAAGTGGTATTTGTATTGTAAAAACGCTGTTTCTGTAAATGAATACAACAGGAACAGGCTTGGATCACCCTTGGATATTCAATGTGCTGTGAGCAGATAGCATTAAAATGTATATGCAGCTGTACTGGATGCACACTGGACTTCAGATCCAATACCCCACAAAATCAGAAATAGAACGTTAAGAGAAGCAGTCTCTGAGACAAGCTGAGACACCCCCCAAAAATCGCTGTAGAAAAATGAGTTCTTTAGTATCAGCTATCATAAGCAGTCGCGGCAGCACCTTCCCTAATCAGTACAGTGAGAGCGGTATGAGCTCCCAGCGTCGCGCTCGGTCCTATATAGTGCGGTGACGTCACAGAATCCCGCCGGTCTCATATTGGCTTCATCTCTGCACATGTAATGCAGGCTATGCCCTTCTTCCTCCCAGAGTTCTTTGCCCCATGTAACGCCATGTGCTCGCAGACATTTTATCAATCAAAAGAACACTTCGTTCACGCGAAGTACCCCAAACTTCGACTTCGTTCCGAACCGAAGTTTTCCTAAAATTCTAAATGAATTCCACTTGTTTAGAATCAATTCGCCCATCTCTAGTTACCATACTAATATCCTCTACAGTAAATTATGATAATACCCTTGCAAGTATATGTACCTTTCACAAATTTTATGATTGTGTTTTATTAAATGTTTTTGATGTATTCCCATTAATAATTTTCTAATAAAAATTATTATTAATTTACTATACTTGTTTCCTCATGATTATATTGGATATTGTTACACTATTAAAATATAACCTTACTTATTCAGAATGGTGAATACAAATAAAAAAGTTGTAACAAAGAGTGGTCGAAAAGTCAAATGTACCCCGAAAATGGTACCAATAAAAATCAAAGAAATGGTAACTTAAAAGGGTTTTCGCACTTCAGGCTTTCACATGCATTTGAGCTGTTTCTCTGTCTTAAGAGTCTCAAATCCCAGAGCAGGTCTCTTCTTATAGTAGGGCATGTCTTCCCTCACTGATGAGTGGTGACCTCATCACATCCCTATATTTACTATTTTGCCATAGGCAAACTTAAACTCTATCAGTTCTCAATCTATAAAGCACTAAAACTTAACTTTTATTATATATATAACACTTAACCTCGATACACACTATTTTATAAACCTGATTTCTAACCTCTCAATTTGTCCTTTTCTAATTGTGAAGGAATAACTCCTTTTTTATTATCAAGTCTGGTGGAACACCACCTTTTAGCAGGGAAACCCTATATATACAGTGGTTTGCTAATTCCAAAAAGGAATGTAAAACATCTGACTTGGGCAGTCATCCCTAATCTGATGGGCATGAAACATATAAGGTTTCCTTGTGAGATCCTCTGAGGCGGGTAACACAGTAGAAAGAAGTAGAAAATCACAAATTAAAATGTCATGCCTGACCTCCCCAAATTTTTCGGAAAAATACGGCTACCAATAGTTTGTTACACTTTTCTAGCTGGCATCCACCTTCCCTAAAGAAGGGGATTCCCAGAGGCCAATTTCTTAGGGCTCGTAGGAACTGCTCTACATTAGAGGCTTTTAATGAAGAATGTATAAAGTTAAATGCACGATTTCAGGCAAGAGGTTATCCAAAAAAATGTTTGAGGAAGGCGTTTAATAGGGCTTTGACTAGTGACAGAGGACATTTATTAATCAGTAAACAGAAGAAGAAGGAAAAAACGTATTTAATTCGCTGTATAGGTACCTTTGATGATAGAGCTAACGAAATGAGAGGTAAACTTAGAAGACATTGGCACATTCTAAAAGCAGATCCGGTACTCTCTGAGGTGATTCCATAATATCCTAGTGTCACATATAGAAGAAGAAAAAATCTTAGGGATGAATTTGTGCATAGTCACTTTGAGGGAGAAAGCAAGAAAACATGGTTACAGTCTCCGGTGGTAGGCGCATATCCCTGTGGCAACTGTTCATTTTGTCCAGTTATATGGAAATCTAAAGAAGTTGTTAATCCCATTGATAAGAGAAGATTTGAGATAAGACAATTCATCAACTGTAAAACCAGAGGGGTGATTTATGGGGCTATGTGTACCTGCCCCAAGATCTATGTGGGAAAAACCATACAGGAGTTTCGTCGTCAGATCTCAAAACATCTGAGTACTATTAAAACTAGAGGTGACACCCCCCTAGCGAGACACATTTTGGAAGTACATAATGGTGAAATAGAGGTACTAAAATTTTGGGGTATCTGTTTAAAAAAGCTAGGGGAAAGAAAGGGCAATCTGGATATAGTTTTATTGCAGGAAGAGGCATGATGGATATACAGACTCAATACATTGAACCCCAAAGGCCTAAATGAAGGCTTTTCATTTTCAGCATTTATTTAATCCTGCTGATTCCCTATATAATTTTTGAGGAAACATAATATATGTGATAAAGTACGGTCAGTGGTATAAGAATGGTTGAATATATGACTATAGGAGCACCAGAGTTCACATAGTTCTTTTTGGGGGATTTTTGTTTTTTTTCTTTCTTCTTCTTCTTCACTTGTCCCCCTCCTGCCCCCTCTGCCCCCTCTGCCCCCTCACTTTCCCAGTGTTTTGCAATGATAAGTATTAATCATATAAGGCCACAGATTCTATTTAACTAATTGGGACATATTTTTATTTTGCATGAAGAGTTTGTTAGCAACCAAATCATGTAATATATACACTTACGTTGTTATGACGAGACGCAGTTCGGGAATAAATTACCATCTATTTATGTATACATTTATTATTTCTACCGACTACGTAAAGTTTATGCTAACCAATGCAAATACAATAGAGCATGACTGTACTAGCATTTCTGCACATTTCTATTGTAACGTAATGAATCAGGTAATTAGCTGAGACCTGTAAGAAAGAATATTTAGTGGGGAAAGTGGGAGGTGAAATTGCAGGAGGGGGGGCGGTTATATCATAAGGCCCGAAGCTTTATTAAAATGAATATGCATATTAGATACAGAGGGGAAGAGGTTTATGGGAAGGGACAAAGATAGCAGTGTACCATATAATGGAGTACGTATTCCCAACGAATATGCATATTTGACATAGAGGGGAAAAGGTTTATGCGAAGGGACAAAGTTAGCAGTGTGCTGTAAAATGTAATACCTATTCTGCTTACTCAGTTCTAGGTGAGCCGTGCAGACGCAGTAATGTGAGAGAAGTTGGATGGAAGTCCGTCACAGTTAGGGCAGAAATGTCCATTGGTACAGTGCGCGGGCGGCATGGTAAGATAGGGCGGAAGCCCGCTATGGAGATGATGAATTTTCTTGAGGAATGTTGTTTATAAGAACGCAGCAGCAGTAAATAGTATCAGTATGCATGCAGGAGAGAAAAAGGGGTATGGGTATTGTTGAATCTCTGGTAGCTAATTGGTGAGCACCTGAATAGGGTGTGTACCTAAGATCATATAAAAGGAAGTGAGCTAGACCACATGGGACCGGGCCTCTGTCCCTTGATGAAGCCAGTTAGCTGGTGAAACATGTTGGGGAGGTCAGGCATGACATTTTAATTTGTGATTTTCTACCTCTTTCTACTGTGTTACCTGCTGCAGAGGGTCTCACAAGGAAACCTTATATGTTTCATGCCCATCAGATTAGAGATGACTGCCCAAGTGAGATGTTTTGGATTCCTTTTTGGAGTTAGCAAATCACTGTATATATAGGGTTTCCCTTCTAGAAGGTGGTGTTCCACCAGACTTGATAATAGAAAAGGAGTTAGTCCTTCACAATTAGAAAGGGAAAAATTGAGAGGTTAGAAATCAGGTTTTTAAAATAGTTTTATCGAGGTTTTAGTGTTATATTACTCCCCGGCCACTTTATTAGGACACCTGTAATGCTCGTTAACCTTTAATTCTAATCAGCCAATACATGGGGGGAACTCGTGCATTTAGCCATTAAAGAGGGTAAGAATCTCCCTGTTTTTTAAAACCGAGCATCAGTATGGTGAAGAAAGGGTTTTGAGTGCCTTTGAACGTGGCATGGTTTTTTGGGTGCCAAAGGGCTGGCCCTAGTATTTCAAAAAACCTCTGTCCCGGGGATTTTCACGCACCCATCTTAGGGTTTACAGGAATGGTCTGAAAAAAAAAAACATCCAGTGAGCGGCAGTCCGTGGGGGAAATGCCTTGTTGTTGCCAGAGGTAAAAGGGAGAAGGGGCAGACGGTTCGAGTGAAGAAAGGCAACAGGATCAAATAGCCCCCGTTAAAACCCAAGGTAGGCAGAAGAGCATTTTGAATGCCGTACGGCGAACTTTGGGGCAATGGGCTACAGCAGCAAAGACCACAAGGGGTGCCACTCCTTTCAGAAAGAACAGGAAACTGGGCTAAATTTCCCCAACTCATCGAAATTGGACAGTAAAAGTTTGGGAAAAAAACGTTCCCTGGTTGATGGTCTCGTTTTTCGCTGTGAATTGGATGGTGGGGTTTAAATTTGGCGTAAAACATGAAAGATGGATCCTCCTGCCTTGTATAAACGGTTTCGGGGGGGTTGGGTGGTGTCATGGTGGGGGGAAATATTTTCTTGGCACTCTTTGGGCCCCCCTTGGTACCAATTGGCATCTTTGCAAACCTTGTAAAATCATCCCACGAAGAATTGAGGCTTTTTTCTAAAGGGAAAAAAGGGGGGTACCCCCTTTACTGCATGGTGTCCTAAAAAAAGTGGCCGGTGGTGTAATATATATATATTTATATATATATATATTATTATATTATATATATATATATTTATATATATATTATATTATATATTTAATTTTAAAATATATATAAAAAAAAAAGTTCTTTTTAGCCTTTTAGTTTTGAGAACTTAGAGTTTAAGTTTGCCTATGGCAAAATTTTAAATATAGTTATTAAAAGTCATTATTTGTTCTCTTGCTAGATTCCCCTTTTTTTGAGACTATATTACTCATCACATCCCCTCCCTGTCTTTGTTCCTCCCCAGTCCACTTCTTCATTCTGGGTGAGCAGTGGCAGGAGTGGAGTCTAGCTTGCAATTTCTGCAAGGTCTTTTTGCCGGGAGAGCTGTGATAGTCCCCCCCTCCCAGGTCCCAAAGACTTTGTAACTGAAACCTCACGGGTGAAACAGTTATAAATAGAGTCTGAAATTATCAAATAAATGTGAGAAATGCAAACTGCAAGCAGAGTGTATAAGGCTGTATTACATGTGTGGGGGAGAGCAGAGTGTACAAGGCTGTGTTATATGTGTGGGGGGAGCAGAGTGTAGAAGGATGCGTTATATGTGTGGGGGGAGCAAAGTGTAGAAGGGTGCGTTATATGGGCAAGGAGAGTGAGTCTGGCAGCTAAAGAGACTTAGTAATTGCCCAGATCCTTCACATAGAGCTATTAGTGGGAGAGAAGCAGAGGGGAAAACAGGGCTCAACAGTTCAGGGGGGGTGAGAAAAGACAATGAGAATACTACATAGCAGCCAGCACCTAGCACAGAGAAACTCAGGCATCAGTTTACGGTCAGAGGGGATGAGCACATAGGGTACGGACAGCCAACAAGCCAGGGGGAGTTTTCTAAAACCAAAAATTGACCAAATGCGACACCAAAATCACAAAAACAAAAGGGGTTTGGGAATGACCTAGGCTGCGATTGCTCAGCCACACAGTTTAGGTAAAAGCTACTATAAAAATTTTTTTGGGAATACAAACCAATTGAAAAAGTGTTTTTTTTTACGTCCCATCATCACGATATGATGTTTTGTCGAGAAAACCCCTTTAATACAAATTAAATCAATTTTTTTAGGAAGTGGTAAAAAATAGCAAAAACTCCATAAACTTGGTATTGTAGAAATCACGATGACCTGCAGAATAACGTAACTTGCCATTTATACTACATGGTGAACTCCAGTACCTACTTCTAATACATTCTATGGTACCATCAAAAAATAAAACCTTTTCCGCAAAAAAAAAGCCCTCATTCAACTACGTAAACGGGAAAAATTTTGCGCCACGTCACGTTCCCTACATTTTTTTTTTTGATTGTTTTTGAATGTGCTTTCTTTTTCTTTTTTGGGATTGTTTGGGGTGGAGTGTTGCCCTCTTTTTTGGGTCATGCACTGCATCCACACAGACTGTTTTCAATTAGTATAGAGTGTACAGGAAACCTTCATGCGCTGAAAGTATGAAGGCCTGAGAGGGTACCAAGCAAGGTGAGAATACTATAGTGTAAATCCCCATCTTAATTGAGGTCACCTTGTCGTTGGTGGATATGCCTTCCCGTTCTGATAAAAAAATTGGGGGTGCAAAGTCCCTAAAATTTTTTCAGTACCCAAAAAAGTAGAAAATGCATTTTGGAATAATTTATATATTCATTATTTGACTGTCTTTCAGGGTTTGTAGAGTGCTGCTGATGTGTTTTTGTATTTGTACTGTGTGCGGCCGCGTCACGAATCTACTAATTTTCTTTAACATTTTTTTTGGGATGTTTTTGAAATTTTTTTTTTTTTGTAAAACAGAAAATGAAAGGGGTTGTTCACACGACTTTTTTTGTGATGTTTTAACAGGCTGGACGGGGGCCGCCGGGGGGGCCGGGGAATTTCCCCCCGGGGGGCCCCCCCCCAGCCGCTGGGGGGCCCCGGGGGCAGTGCCCGTCGCTCCCCGGGGCCCGTCCGCGCAACCCCGGTCCCTGAACGCCCGGGCCTGCGCCCGGACGCCCAGGGGACCGGCCCGGTTTGCCGGGACTGATGTCCCCGATCCTGGGCTGCGCGGCCCTCACGGGCCGCGCCCTAGTTTTGGCGCTCCGCTGATCTCCCCGGCGGCTGAACGCATTGGCCTTCAGCCGGGGCGCCGGCCCCCATGCGGTCCTCCCCGGCCGCCTATGCAGTGCAGCCCGAGCCGGCAGCAGCCGGGCGGAGGGGCTGGGGCGGGAGCGGTAAAGGGTGTTTGTTGTTTTTTTTTTTTTTTAACTATTAAAGGGGGGCCCCCGGCTATAAAAGGGGGCCCTGGGACAAGGGGGGGCCCGGGTAAAGGGGGGCCCCGGCACAAGGGGGGCCCTGGGTATAAAGGGGGGTCCCTGGCTAAAGGGGGGGCCCGATACAAGGGGGAATCCGGTAAAGGGGGGTCCCCCGGCTATAAAGGGGGGGCCCTGGCTACAAGAGGGCCCGGCTATAAAGGGGGGCCCCGGGCTCAAGGGGGGCCGGCTAAAAGGGGGTCCCTGGCTACAAGGGGGGCCTGGCTATAAAAAGGGGGGGTCCCCGGGTACAAGGGGGGCCCTGGCTATAAAGGGGGTTCCTGGCTAGATGGGGGGACCCGATACAAGGGGGGGAAACATGGCACACGGGGGGGGCCCTGGCTATAAAGGGGGTCCTGCTACAAAAAGGGGGCCCCGGGGTATAAAGGGGGGCCCCGGCTACAAGGGGGGCCTGGCTATAAAGGGGGGGCCCCGGCTATAAGGGGGTCCCTGGCTACAAGAGGTCCCTGGCTTTTAAAGGGGGGCCCCGGTACAAGGGGTCCCGGCTCAAGAGGGCCCCAGTATAAAGGGGGGCCCCGGTACAAGGGGGGCCGGCTATAAAGGGGGGCCTGGCTATAAAGGGGGGCCCCGGCTACAAGAGGGCCCTGGTATAAAGGGGGTCCCTGGCTACAAGGGGGGACCCGATACAAGGGGGGGCAATGGGTATAAAAAGGGGGTCCCTGGCTTAAAGGGGGTCCCCGGTACAAGGGGCCCCGGTATAAGGGGGGGCCCTGGTACAAGGGGGGGCCTGGGGACAAGAGGGCCTGGGTAAAAGGGGGTCCCCCGCTACAAGGGGGCCCTGGTATAAGGGGGTCCCTGGCTACAAGGGGGTCCCCTGTGCAAGGGGGGGCCCCGATGCAAGGGGGGCCCCGGCTAAAGGGGGGACTGATACAAGGGGGGGGGCCCCGGCTAAAAGGGGGGGCCCCGATACAAGGGGGGTCCCCGGCTACAAGGGGGGAATCCCCGGCTACAGGGGGGGGCCCCGGCTAAAGGGGGGCCTGACTACAAGGGGGGGAAACACTGGCTACAAGGGGGGGCCCGTACAAGGGGGGTCCCTGGATAAAAGGGGTCCCTGGTAAAGGGGGGCCCGGCTATAAAGGGGGGGCCCTGGGGGATAAAGGGGGGTCCCCCGACTACAAGGGGGGCCCCCGGTATAAAGGGGGCCCCTGGCTATAAAGGGGGGTCCCCGATGCAAGGGGGGGGCCGACGAAAAGGGGGGGCCCCCGGTACAAGGGGGGCCCTGACTAAAGGGGGGTCCCTGGCTACAAGGGGGGTCCCTGGCTACAAGGGGGGGGTGATACAAAAGGGGGGTCCCTGGGTATAAAGGGATCCCTGGGTTTAAGGGGGGGCCCCCGGGTATAAAGGGGGTCCCTGGTACAAGGGGGGCCCCCCTACAAGGGGGGAACTGACTACAAGGGGGGTCCCTGGCTACAAGGGGTCCCTGGCTACAAGTGGGGTCCCCAGGCTATAAAGGGGGTCCCTGGCTATAAAGGGGGCCCTGACTACAAGGGGGGGCCCTGACTGCAAGGGGGGGCCCTGACTGCAAGGGGGGGCCCTGGGTCAAGGGGGTCCCTGGTATAAAGAGGGTCCCGGTACAAGGGGGGGCCCGCTGCAAGGGGGGCCCTGATGCAAGGGGGGTCCCGGCTAAAAAGGGGGGGCCCCGGTTACAAGGGGGGCCCGACTACAAGGGGGGACGCTACAAAAGGGGGGTCCTGGCTTAAAGGGGGGGCCCTGGCTACAAAAGGGGGCCCGGCTATAAAGGGTCCCTGGGGGAAAGGGGTCCCGGCTACAAGGGGGCCCTGGCTACAAGGGGGGACCCTACAAGGGTGGTCCCTGGCTATAAAGGGGGTCCCTGGCTTTCAAGGGGGTCCGGGTACAAAGGGGGACCTGACTAAAAGGGGGGGTCCCTGGCTACAAGGGGGGGTCTCTGATACAAGGGGGGTCCCCGGCTACAAGGGGGGCCCGGGGTTTAAAAGGGGGGGCCCTGACTACAAAAAGGGGGCCCCCCTCAAGGGGTCCCTGGCTACCTACAGGGGTCCCCCGGGTACAAGGGGCCCCTGATCAAGCGGGTCCCTGGCTACCTAAAAGGGGGGCCCTGGGTACAAGGGGCCCTGATACAAAGGGGGCCCCCGGCTACCCTAAAGGGGGCCCTGGACAAGGGGGGGCCCCGACTCAAGGGGGGCCCCGAAAAAAAGGGGGCCCCTGGGGACCCAAAGGGGGCCCTGGGCTACAAGGGGGACCCGGCTACCCAAGGAGGCCCCCTACCCACAGGGGGGCCCTAACACCTACAGGGGGCCCTGATACTGGGGGGCCCCGGCTACTAAAGGGGCGCTTTGACACCCACGGGGGGGCCCCCATACAAAGGGGGGCCCCGGTACCCAAAAATAAAGGGGCCCGACTACCTTTACAGTTTGCTAAAGGGGGGGCCCGACTTCCTGCACCTAGTAAGGGGCCCCCAAATGCTTGCACCTATATAAAGGGGGGCCCCAACTACCCACGTTACCTAACTGGGGAAAACCACCTCCCACGACTGGGGGCTTGCCTATTTTCCACCTACCTAGGGTCTTGTCTACCTACCTGGTAATTAATTGAGGGGCGAGCCATGTTGAGCATTATCTCCAGAGGGGGTTGTCCTTTTCCCCCCCTTCCAAAACCCCTTGGAACCCGGCCCCTAAGTTATGGCTTGTACCCCCTCTCCATCCCCCCGGGGGGAATAGATAAGAGGTGCTGGAAAATTGGGGTTCTAAGATTTTGTGTGTAATTTCTGGGATGATGTGGCGGGACAATCCTCATGGGGGTGTGGGAAAGGATGCAGAGGGAAAAAAAGGGAAAAAGAAAACCCCTGAAAGAAGAGAACGATCCTCAGATAGGGCGTTCCGGGGGAGTACGATTTCGGGGTTATGTTACTTCTTTTTGGATCAGTGCTGGGATTCACTGTAAAAGTGATGTGACCCGGCTGGGTCTGACCTCTATGTGGTTTATAGGGGGTGTTGTAGGTTATACCTAGTGGGTCTGACCTCTATGTGGTCTCTTTGGTGGTGTTGTAGGGTTTACCTGAGCTGGTGTTGACCTCTATGTGGTCTCTATATGGCGGTGTTTAGGTTTACCTGAGCTGGTGTCTGACCCTATATGGGTTTTTGGTGGTTTGTAGGTTTATCTGAGTGGTGTTGACCTTATGTGCTCTCTATATGGTGGTGTTGTAGGTTAACCGGTGGTGTTGGACCCTTTATGGCGGTGTTGTAGGGTTTTCTTGAGCTGGTTTGACCTCTATATGGTCTCTATTGGCGGGGTTGAGGGTATATTGGCGCGGGAAATAATGCCACGTCAGTTCCCCGTTGACCCCGTGATAGGAGTTTCACTTTTACTTTCTTTGGTATTATTTTTAAGGGGGTTATGTTTTTCCCAAATACTTTAAATTTTTTTGGGGTTAAATATTTTTTTGGGGGGGGAAAATTTTTAAATTTTTATATTGTTTTTTTTTAAAAAATTTTTATTTAATATTTATTAATTATTTTTCAAATATTGTATTTTTAAATATTTATTTTTAATATTTTTTTTGGGGGGAAATTATTATTTAATATTTATTAAGGGGGGTATTGTGTGTGGGTGGAGGGGGGGTATTGTATGTTGGTGGGGGGGGTAATTTTATGTGGGTGTGGGGGGATATTGTATGTGGGGGAGGGGGATATTTTTGGGGTGGAGGGGCATATTGATGTGGGTGGAGTGGGATATTTGTATGTGGGTGGAGGAGGATATTGTATGTAGGTGGAGGGAGATAGTGTATGTGGGTGGAGGGGATATTGTATGTGGGTGGAGGGGGATATTGGATGTGGGTGGAGGGGGATTGGATGGAGCTACGTAGCCGTGTGTCTATGATATGTTAGACTGTGACATATGTGTGACTAACTTGCTATTGTACTACACAATACAGTTCTGTTTTGCACACTGTATTATGTGGTAAAATGGGCGCATTTACATCCGAGAGGCCGGTAATATTTTCATGTACAGTAGGGTGGGCCCCCCAAGATCAATTCCCCTGTGGGCCCCAGACCTCCCAGTCCGACACTGCGTTTTAACAATTGTCTAACAATTATCAGTGTGATTAACATTGTGTTCAATGGCAAAAGCGCATCACCGTTCTCACGGGAGATCGGCGATGCGCTTTTGAGAGCTCTTCTGCGCTGCGCTTTTCGCATCCGCTTTAAGAATTGACATGTCAATTCTTCTTGCGTTCTACGCAAGTGAACGCCCATCGGGAATAAGGGAGGGCGCTTTTGGCACCTGTCCAAAAGCGCTCCACACTCCGGGTACGTATCAGCTGCGCTTTGCATCCTGAAAGCGGATGCGAAAAGCGCAGTGGCCAGCTGGACGGGGATCGCTGGAGGTGAGCGGCGTGCTGTGGATGCAGGGGGATCGCTGGAGGTGAGCGGCGTGCTGTGGATGCAGGGGGATCGCTGGAGGTGAGCGGCGTGCTGTGGATGCAGGGGGATCGCTGGAGGTGAGCGGCGTGCTGTGGATGCATAGAGAGAGAAAGAGAGACTTTTTTTTAAAGTATGGGATGAAAATGTATCCGGAAAGCGGATCCGCAAAACGCAAGTGAAAAAGCATGCAATATGTATCCAAATAAAGTATCGACTGTTGCGTTTTTCTGAGCCGCTTTCCGGGTGCGGTTTTCAACTCTGAAAAACAGATCAGTAAAAAGGATCCAAAATTTCGTGTGAACAAGCCCTAAAAGTTATGACTTTTTGAAGGTAAGGATGCTTTTGGAACAATTAAATAAGTACATAGAAAAGCTTGCTAGTATACATTTTTTGACTAGTCTTATATTTACAATCTGTAGACAATATCAAGGAATATTATCTTCATTATTGACATATAATTCATGAATTCATGTGAATGGCCAGTTTTTTAATATCTGTCTTGCTGTGTTGTTAATGAACTGGGTAATCTAACCAATAACTTCTTCTTTAATGACGTATCTGCTTGGAATTTAATTGCATGTCCTTCGTACATGGAACTGAGATCACTACCAGTCTTAAAAGCATTCCTTTTGACTTGGCATATGTTCCAGAGATAGATACTTTTCAACTTCAGTTTTTCTTATTTCTTTTAGACTCATGATTTTTAGAGTATACAGTGGTGCTTGATAGTTTGTGAATACTTCACAATTTTCTATAGTTCTGCACAAATTTGACCAACAGTAAAATGACATCAGTTTTTAAAAAGTCCTATCAGTAGAAAAACCGAATCAAACACCATTCAAAAATATTAGACTTGCTCATTTATTTATTGAGAATAATGGGCGACATGTATGAATCTCGCCGGGTCGAGGCGCCGTTTTCCGCCAGTTTCCCGGCGGAATCTGCGCCTGATTTATGTCGGGGAAACGGGCCCGCGCTCTTTACATATCATGAAAAGCCCGCCGCGCTCGGGCGCAGTGCGGGAATGAGGCGAAGTTCGGCGCTGCGTTGAGATTGTCCCCCGGAGGTAGTGCGATCACATGGCGGGGAAAAGTCCGCCGGCCTTGCCAGTGCGTGGGGCCAGTGCGGGGACATGGGCGCTGTGCGGCGCTGCGCAAAGATACGCCGCCCGAGGAAGTGCCCTCATACATGCGGGGAAAAGTCCGCCGCGCCTCGCCAGTGTGGGGCGCAGTGCGGGGGGACTTAGGCGCCGTGCGGGGCTGCGCCAAAAAAATCTGTTCCGATGCGAGGACAGGCTGGAGCGGCGAGAAATCATTCCACATGTCGGTGCGGAGTATAAATCCAAAATCGCCTTTATAAGGCATTCTACTTTTCTCAGGAAAAGAGCTGAAACATTAAAATAAAATTTACAAAAAAAACAAAATCACTTTCCAATTTCCTAAGTCAAGGAATTAGGATATTGGAAATGGCCGGGAAATACAGTATTTCAATTCTGAAACCTATTCTCATTGGTCGCCAGAAACCCGGCCAATCAGAAATGGAGCGACACTGAAAATATTAAAACTATGGGCAGGATTTACCAATCAGAATCCACGGCGGGACTGTTCAAAATACAGTAAAAATGCTAAAAACAGCTGGGTTGGCTGAGATAACGGGGGCTTGGCTATCTCAGCCAATCAGAATAGGAGCGACAAAGTCCCATTCTAGCCTATGGGGAAGTTTATTAAGCAAAATAGCAAAAGTAGTATACCTGCATCTAAGGCTGTGTGATCCCTTTAGTTCCGGCGCAGATCTGCTATGCCGTCTCTTCAACTCCAGACCAAACCGCCGGCCTCGCGGTAATGCAACAAGCAGGAAGAGGATATCCGGTGACGTGTAACGCCCTGGGCGAATACCAAGGTACGAGAGTAAAACCAGAGGGCTTTATTAGGATGACTTAAAAAAAATGGTTTCCCTTTGCACCCGGCAACAAAGCAACAGACCCCCGGTGAGTGGACAACGACGCGTTTCGAGTCAGCCGATCTTGCTCATGTTATACATTAATGGGTTACCTCAGCTTATTTAAAAACCCCCCTGACAACCAATCACCGTAACAGAAAAGGTCATGTGACATCGGGAATGGAAGAACAGATACCGCCCCATATTAGATATAGCCATTATGAAGCAAATATACTACCATTTGTATCTATCAAGTTACATATACATAACAAATGTAGTTAAATATATTGATAGTATATGAAAGACAATATACATAACTTAATCGAATAAAATAACTAATACATAAAAAGCGTATCTGTGCGGTAGTTCAAGCCATCGGGTCTCCTAGTACCCAGCCTGAAAATCGACGACCTCTTGTTAATTTGGGGTCGCGATGTGGCGCTCATACCGCACTTTTTGGAATACACCCAATTCTAATGTCTTTAATTTGCGCTTTACTGGAACCTGGAGTCCCGTGGGATCCCCTTTCTGGATGTATACCTAACAGGACAAAAAGAGAAAGGGTAAATTCTGTCTGCCTGTAACCGAAACCCCCAATTCGGGAAAACCTTCTCAGAGCTAACAGCAATCATCCCAAACATATAGTATTCGTTGTATATACACTCGGCACAACTTCTGTAGTGTTATAATTTGATTTCAGCCATGTACAGTTTTATACCAGATTGCATTAGAAAACCCATAGGAGCGTCGCTTGCTCTCCCTTTGGGTCCAAATTACGGCGCCTTTTTTTAAATTTCGATTCCCCATAGAACTTATGAGAAAGCAGCTCGACTCTGATTGGCTAAGCTGGACGAGCCCCCGGCTGCTTCAACCAATTTCAGCTCGTTTCTGCCTTTTTACAGTATTTTGAACTGTCCGCCTTTGAATATGATTGGTCCATTTTTCTCCATAGGATAGAATGGGCCCCACTGTCGCCCCTTTATTCTGATTGGTAAATTTCTCCCCCATAGGCTCTTTTGGGACATTGTCGCTCCTATTCTGATTGGCTGGTTTATGCCGACCAATGAGAATAGCTGTACAAATTTGAATTACTGTCTTTCCCGGCAATTCTCCTATGGCAATTCCCTATTTTGCGCGGTTCGGCGACGAACGCGTTGTTCGGGTTTTTTTAACTGCTTTATTTTTATAAGAAGTGTTCTGGTCTTTATCTGAGAATGTTTTACACTGTATAAAAATAATTTGTTGATTAATACTTTCATGCCGCGGCGCTGAGCCCCGAGAATTTGAGTCGCTCATCTCTCCATAGAGTATAATTGGGAGAAGTAGCTCGCGCTCTGATTGGTGAGTAGCCGAGACCCGTAGCTCAGCCAATAAGCTCTTTTCTGTCTTTTTACTGTATTTTGAATTGTCCCCCCCTGGATTTGATTGGTCTACACTTCTCCATAGGTTTAGAAATGGGACTTTGTCGTCCTATTCTGATTGGTGAGCTAGCCGAGACCCCGCTAGCTCAGCCAATCAGTCTTTTCAGCATTTTTACTGTATTTTGAATTATCCCCCCTGGATTCTGATTGGTCTACACTTTCCATAGGCTAGAATGGGACTTTGTCGCTCCTATTCTGATTGGCTGAGCTAGCCGAGACCCCCCCTAGCTCAGCCAATCAGCTCCTTTTCAGCATTTTTTACTGTATTTTGAATTATCCCGCCGGGGATTTTGATTGTTCAATTTTCCCCATAGCTTTTAATGGTTCACTGTGCTCCGATTCTGATTGGCCGGTTTCCTGCCGACCAATGAGAATGGTTTCAGATTTTAAATTTTACTGTCTTTCCGGCAATTTGCAATTTTATATTTGTTGATATTGCGCCGTTCTAGAGTTTGGAAAAGTGATGGTTTTTTTTATTATGTGTATTTTTTACGTGCAGCTTCTTGACACTGTTTTCGCCTTTTATAAAGGCGATTTTTTCCTATTCATACTCCTGCTGCACGGAGCGGAGCGCTGAGATTTCTGTCGCGATCTTCGATCCGCTTCCTCGCATGTCCGGATCCTGCTTCACTTCGCCTCTGCCGGAGGATTTAGACCAAAAAAAAAAAAAAACTGGTCTGTTGTCAGAGCTGCCGGACCGCCGTGATTTGGCGACCCCGCGATGGTACACGCCTCGGACTATACGAGCGCGCCGCGTCCCCCCCCGGAACGCCTAAAACCGCGCCCCACCGCGCCCAAACTGCCCCCCCACTGCCCCCCCCTTCTTGCGGACCGCCCGAAAGTGGCGAACGCTGCGTCCGACAGCGGGATTCGGGCTGGGAGGCGCAGTGTACGCCAGAAAACAGGTGTAAAGCCCGTTCATACATGTCGCCCAATAACTTAATATCACATGTCTGTGAATGTCTAAAGTACACAAACCCCTGTTTCAGTAGTTGGTCCCTTGAGGTGCAGTAAGGCTTATGTCTACACTACATTGGACAAACAATGGCCTGAAAGGGGCCTTTTTTTCCGATGCAGGACTGCGGTTTTTGTCACGCTTTGTACAAAAACCACGGTCACTTCTCGTTCTTTTTGCCGTCACCCATACAATTGTATTGTATGGGAAGACAGCAAGAAAACTAAAAGCACCGGCGTATGATACAACATGTTGTGTAATACGCCGGCGCCAGAAGACAAGCAGAGAAACGACGAGCTGTGGAGACTGCAGCTCGTCTTTTCTATTGCCGACTATGGAGCTACAGGGACAATCGTATCTTCGGCACTTTCAAAAAACAAAAAACGCCAAAGATACGATTGTAAACCTATGCAGTGGAGACATAGCCTAACTACAACTAAAATGTTCTATTAGTCCTGCACATTTGCCTGAAAGAATTATAGCCTATACCTCCATACAGAGCTGCTTCGGCTGTGTTATGTTGGTGGGTTTTGTGACATGAATCGATCCTTCCATAATATTTCTATTGGATTAAGGTCTGTACTTGACTTGGCTTTTCAAAATTTTAACTTTTTTTTTCTTTAACCATTCTTTTGTATGACTTGTGTTCTTAGGGTCATCATCTTGCTGCATGACCAGATTCTCTTGAAATTCAACACAATACATTTTCCTTTAGAATTTGCTGGTATAATTCTGATCTTATTGCTCCCTCAATAATGGCAAGCTGTCCTGGCCCAGATGCAGCAAAACAGGCCTAAACCGTGAGACTACCATCACTTTGTTTCAGAGATGGAATGAATATAATGCTTCTCATTTAAACCAACAAACTCTATTTTGGTCTCATCCATCCACAAAACATTATTCCAATAGCTTTCTGACTTGTCCAGGTGATATAAAGCAAAATGGTAGTTGGACATTAAATTTCGTTTTGAGAGCAGCGGCTTTCCCCTGGACGTCTTGCCATGCATACCATTGTTGTTCAGTGTCCTCCTGATGGTGGACTCATAAACATTAACATTAGCTAATGTGAGAAAGTCCTTTAATTGCTTAGAGGTTGCCTTGGGCTTCTTTGCGACCTTGTAGACTATTTATCCCCTTGCTCTTGGTGTGCTCTTTGTAGGTCTTCAATTGCCTCCGTTATTCCACACTCTGTCAGACTGTGAATTTTTGAAATGCAAACTTTTTAGAGTTGGTTTTGTAGGCTTTTCAAATCTGATGAGCATTAACAGCTCTTCTTCTAAAATCCTCAGAAATCTGCTTTGTTCGTGCCATGGTATACTTCCACAAATGTGTTGTGAAGATCAGATTTGGATAGATCCCATTTCTTTAAATAAATAGGTTCCCCACTCATACCTGATTGTCATCTCATTGATTAAAAACATCTAATGTCCCTTTTAAGTTAGCTGCTAATCCTATAGGTTCACATATTTTTGCCAACCACAGATATGTGATATTGTATAATTTCATTCATTAATAAATTACATAGTTTTAAATTTTTTACCTATTTGTTTGATTTGTTTCTCTTTATGTACATTTAGGACAAACTCTCAAGCAGCACGATATGACACTGAAATTAGAACCTGTAAGTTTTTTTTTCTATTTTGAGGTTTTGAAATGTTCCAGCAAATATGTAGTCATGTGGTAGATACACCAGAAGATGTGTCTATTGGGCATTGTATTAAATAAATATTGTATTAAAGGGGTTTTGCCAGGACGTGAGTTACTTACCTCCTTATCAGCATGGGAGTAGAATATAAACAAATCATGCTGAGTCATGAAGGCTGAGGGGAGAGAGGGAGGGGGTGAGCAGAGAGTGAGGAATAATGGAGCGTCTCAAAACTTAACTCAAATAATAATAATAATTTTACAACAGTTGATTCTCTATACAGCAAGACACAGGCTCATACACTGCACTTTCTTCACAGCCACTTGAAGGTCATAAATTTTCCCTGTCATCAGATAAGAAGTGTTTCATGCAAGGCGGCTGTCGCTCTTGGTCGTGTCTAATGCAAAGGGTTTCAGGTAACTAAGGGGGATTGAGAAATGCTGTAGCTCTCAGAGGCTTCACTTTTTGTCATCACATATATTTAGAAAAGTCATTAAATACCCATTTTGGAGGATCCCACGTCAACATTACATCGTGGCAAAACCCCTTTAATTCAGCACATACATTGAGGTACATAGAGCTGAAGTGGGAGGATAAAAACTAAGACTGAGTAAACAGATTTTTTTTCTTAGTAAAATAATGGATTGATATGATCAAATTAATTTATTCTAATTGGTCTAGGAAGCACGTCAATTTTAAAATCCATTTAAATTTACAGACCATGTTGATCAGCTGCAGTGTGGTTTGCAGTTAAACAGAGAAGGAGAAGAAATAGTTGGCATGAAAACTCCCCATTTGTATCCTGTTTTACACATTTGCTAAGGTAAAGAGAATTTGGAACAACACTATGCTTTTGGTCTTCTACATGATATGAGTTTATGATGAAACTGGAACATCTGTTGTGTGGTTATTTCCCAGGTGGGAATTGCAAGTGTTTGAGATGTTTAATGAGAAAATGTTTTACTATTTTTAACAAACCGATTTAGAAATCTTTCCAAAACCCTCTTCTCTTACCTATAATCTTTGACTTTTAACTATTGTCTTTCAGCGTTGTTTGACAAATTTAAATTTCCTGTTAGGATATGTTCACACGGCATCTTTCAGGCCATATTTTGGGGTGTAACTGCGCTGTAACACGCACCAAAATATGGCCTGAAACAATGGTAATCATAGCACTCTTACAGAGCTATGATTCACCTCCGTCTTCCCAGACGCGTATTTTGCCCCAGGAGAAAGAAGTGACGTGTCACTTCCCCGCGTCAATGGAGGTGAATGAGGATGGTCACACCGTGCTTTAGAAGTACACACTGGCCAGTCCAAACTTCTAAAACATCCAGCATCTTGGGTGCGCAGAGGTAGGCGCTACCAGACGCTGTGTGAACATACCATTAATGTTCTTACAATGAAAGGTGTAAGAACAACTTCATTTGTTTTACTTATTTATATAATAGTATTCTATACAGAGATTGTAGTTATACACATTGGTCCCTGTCCCCACAGCCTAATTTCCAGAGTTAAACTGAAATATATTGTTCAGTCATTGAAGGTCTAGGTGTTCTGTATTTTTCAAGGTTTGTCCTCTCTTCTTAAATTCAGATAAAGTAACATTTTAAATGCATTGGCCTGATGCTTCTGGATGCTAGGCATAACTATAGCAGCCATAGCTGCTCCTAGGTGGCCCAAAGGTTGAGAGGGACCATTCAGATGCAAGAACATATTGGGCCTCAATTATCAAAACTTTCTAACAGTAAAACTGACTTTGCTGTATATAGCAACCAGTCACAGCTCAGCTTTAGTTTTTTAAAAAGTTCTGGAAAAATGAAAGCTAAGCTCTGATTGATCTATCTTACTATTAAACCATTTTGATAAATGAAGCCCTGAATCTTTTTAACATAGTTGGTGCATTTTTGTTATCTGTGGGTTCTCTGATAAATGGCTCTATTATCTGCCACCTTGAATTATTATTCCCTTTCCAGTTTCCTACCATTTGGTGGTGGGGCCTACTTCATTTTCCATGGGACCTTATAACTAGAGATGGGTGAATTTCTCCAAAATTCGGTTTGCCGACAAAATTCGTTTCGGTCCGAATTACTTTGGGACGAATCGCGTTAAAAAACAGCTATTTCATGGCTGCACAGAGCCTGTAGGATGCTGTAGAACGTTGTGCCATGCTTAAATTTGCAGAGGGAGCTTGGTTCTCTCTAAAATTCCCTGGGCAGTTATAGGGGCAAAACTGACCAAAAAACTGAAGCGGGAATGCAGCCTGATAACGTCATGGCAGTGCCAGCTGGAAAAAAAAACAAGCTGAGGGCTAAGATCCTACCATAGCGTAAAAAAAACCCAGTAGTGGGTTTGGAAGGAAGGTTAGCTAGAAAGGGGACTTACGCGGGGGGTTTACTCAATGAGGCCGGGTTTTTAAAACCGTCAAAAAACCTGTTTGTTAAAACACTGATACATGTGGCCCCCCCCCCAAAATGGTGGAGGGGTGTTGGCGTAATTTTGGTTCAGTTCTCTTTTTTTGCCCTTCTTTCACCCGTCAGTGTCCTTTTTCAATGGTCAAAAACATCAGTATTGCTGGGCCAAAAAACAAACAGGAGTGACCCAAAAACGATGCCAGAAAAAGGGATATTTGCATTTTTTGTGTTCTGTACCCCACTTGCTTTTGGCTAGAAAATTGATCCATTCCTTCTGCAGTGAAAAGGGGGGAAAAACTAAACTAGTGGAAAACATCAAAAGTGGTGAGGGTGGAAACAGCATAAGGAACCAAGGGTTTTCCCAGTGGACAGCGGTAATTGGCGGCAGAGTAGGCCCCAGATGACAAAATTTTGGAGGTGGCAGAACTATGAGCCCCAAAGTGGCAGAATGACACAGTGTGGGTTATTCCAAAAAAGAGCGCTGAGGTCAGACAGTGGCACAAACAGGTGTGGGGGTGGCACAACGGGGTTGGCCAAGGTGGCACAATGACAAGTTGGGGGTCACGGAGCGACTCAGCAGCATTAGGTCAGACGTGGGCACAATGACATTCTGGAGGTGACAAAAACAGGAGTAGCCACAAAGTGGCACAATGACCGGAGTGTGGAGGTCCGGTGCTTACGCAACAGCAGCATCATGAGGACATGACAGTGGCACAAGACAAAAGTTTGTTGGGCACAGCAGCACACACAGCAGCAATAGTCCAGAGAGAGGCCAATGGACACAGTTGTAGGTCACAGCATCAACAGCATTAGCAGCATGAGGTCAGAACAGTGGGACAATGACATCTGGAGGTGGCAAAACAGTAATTAGGCCACAGAGTGCACTATGACCAGAGTGTGGAGGGCACGACAGCAGCAGCAGCGGTGAGTCAGGAGAGTGGGGCACAATGAACACAGTGTGGAGGTCACGGCATCAACATCACATGAGGTCAGACCAGACACACTGACAGAGTGTGGAGGACACGGCATGGAGCCACAAAGAAGCATGAGGACAGACAGTGGCACAATTACATTCGGAGGAGTGCTAAAACAGAAGTAGGCCACGAGTGGCACATTGACAGGATAGAGGAGTTGATGTTCAGAGCAACAGCATGAGGTCAGAGAGTGGTCACAATGACACAGTGAGAATGTGACCGCAGCAGCAACAGACAGAAGCAGCAGCAGCATGAGGTCTAGAGTGGCACAATGACACAGTTGTGGAGGCCACAGCACCCACAACAATCAAGCTTGAGGTCATAGAGTGGCACAATGACAGAGTGTGGAGTGGGTGGCAATACAAAACAGTCTCTGGTAAAGATGGTGGTAGGCAGATGGAAGAAAACTGGCAGCAGGATGTGTGGCAATCAAGCGGGTGGCGGCATCAAAATGTACTGAGTCAGGTAGTCTGAATCCCAGACTCAATTCTCACAGTTTGGGTGAGGCGTCCATGGGCTGATTTAATCTGACGCCTTAGGCATTGGTGTGTGGAAATCTTGGCTGACCACGCCTGATTCATCATGACAGAGGTCCAGTTGTTTTCACAAAATCCCTGTGGCAAGCTGTTCTCCTTTATGGGGAAGCGATGCCCCCTCCGCGCACTGAACACCCGCTGTGATGCCCAATTACTGGCCGGGCGTACAGTTTTTCACCACTGCAGAACTCGGCCAAGTTGCGGCCAACATCCAGATTGCTGCCCCAGTAGTCCACGATCTTCCTACCTAGGTGTGGCAATTAAGTGATGTCCAAGAATGACCACCACCTGTTGGTTTCAGGTCTTGCTGTGCAGGTCCTGCTGCTGCAGCATCGCGATGACCTCCTCAACTTGGCGGTTGGATAGGAAGCTGCACACGAGACAATGGTCTTCTGCTAAAGTAGCTGGTACTGCACACTACCCCCCCACCTTCCCACAGCATGCTGCGGCAGTGGTACGTGAGCGCTGAAGAATCCCCCCTGTCAGACCCTGTCAGAGGAGGGACATTGCGCACATAGTCAGCTCCACCATGACTATGGAGAATTTCTCTATAAGTATTTGAATATATGTCCTCCCTCTCAGCAGCGGGAAAAAGGCACCCATTTAGGACCAGAGCGAGGTCCAATAGATGAGACCATGGAAGTCAAATACCACTGCCGGATGGTGACTATTCCGCTGTCACTAGCCTGGCAAATCAGCATTCTGCGGGCCAACTACCCAAGTGTACTCCAAGGGACTCCTGCCTCCATCTCCACTGTATACTGCCACATTTTATGCTTGTGGGTCCGATCTGCTCATCCTTCCCTCATTCTCCATCTACCTCCTCCACTGGCTCCTGCTCCTCCTCTCCTGTCACCTGGGTAGAAAAACACACTCATTTCACCAGAACAATGCATTTTCCAATTTCCTCCTCCTCCAGTTCAGTCCCCACCAGACTCGATGTGCTTGCGAGAATGTTTCACCACATGTCCTCACAGGCCCCAGCCAGACAGATTTATATGCATCTGTTCTCATGACATGAAGAGTGGAACACAGTTATTCATCCCATAGTCCCTGGCGATGACACAACAACAGTCGCTCCACAAATGGCACTCAGCAAACAGGCAAAGGAGAGACAGCGTCACTCATAGACTCTAGCGCCATGCTGACTTCAAAGTTACACAGGGGAGTACTACCTGTCCACCTGAGCATCCTATTACCAAAAATTCAGCTTTAATCGGCCTTCCTTCATCGCATATCACATGCTCCATTGCCCAACATCTGCAGAGGCTGGAAAAAGTTCCAACTCTCGGTATCTAGTAAACATCCGCATATCAGCGTTGTGTTGGGGAGGGTGCGTTTTTTCTCGCCCACTGTGCCACCGAGAGCGGTGTTCCTGAGATTTTGCGAGGACTACGGATGATGTTTCATGCACAGATTTTCTGGCGCCATCTTGTTCTCCATACAACAGTCCCCTTCCAGAAAGATCACAAAGGAAACTACTTCTCAAGGAACCACATCATTCTCCACCATACACTACCAATAACTGAACAATTATTGCAACCATGCAGGGCGCAGGACCATCCCCACTTACGGTGGCAGCGGAGCGCGGACAGAAACCATGTACCTCCATTGTTTCCTGTCACCATGGATCTGATTCAGCAGTCGGCTCGGATAAAAGCCACACATCGATTACTCTGCTGCGCATGACGACGGATCAGTTCCTCCCCTTGTGATCTTTTTATCGCCGAGGCAAGCCTGGTTAAGACACGCCGTGACACCGTTTTGTCTGCCCTACACTTGTGACAAGATGGATGTAGTCAACTGAGGAGCGCTGATAGAATGGCGCTCGGTGAGAGGTGATGGAAGGCGGAGGCGGAACAGCTGAGCAGCAGATAGACAAAAAGTTATGAAGAATAGCGCCAACTCCTACCAAGTTGTTGGTGAGCCTGCAGGAGAAAAGCACATTCACACTTGGGCCGTAAAGGACAATGTACTGGCCCTGACCTAGTTACAGCTCCACACGTCGTGTCGCTCGCGCCATGCCTCTTAGAAACAACTTGATAAGGTCAAGCATCTGCGAGGTCCACCTTCTGTCTCTACAAATTCTTGTGAAGGGCTGGTACTGCCTTTTTGTTGAAAAGAAATTAACGCCTTGGAACTCTCCACCCGGTCTCGGCACAGTGAGCCATTTATTTCTCTGAATTGTCAGAGTCCACCATTTCAGGAAAGGGAGGGACTGCAGTACACAACAACTTGGATAGGAGCACGGTCACTTCTGCACCTTAAGTGAAGTTGGACGCATACATGTTAGATGCTACTAGACAATCGCCTTCGTGCGAACGAGTCCAGGCGACCATAGATATATCTGAGGAAAGCCCAGAGCGTATCGGCCCCGTGAGATAACCCACTGCAAAGAGACTAAACAGCGTCCCATCAAATCAGAGGAGGTGGTAGAGCCCCTGCTACTGGCTGCCAAGGCAATCTAGGCAACTGGCCGCTGCTGCTGCTGCGGCGCAGGAAGGACCACCACATCTGAGCAACGTTTCTATACCCCAGGCCACCATATGGCTTAAGCTGACTGCACTCAATTAAGTTAGAGAGACACTTGCAGTGCCGACCGTGTGCCAACGCGTTAGCCGGAACCCTGCGCCATGCATCACATTATCAATCCAACCAGTTTCTACATGAAAAACAATATTCGGCTTACCTCACCGACGCTGAGGCTCTTATCAACGAGTAAACTTGCTCACACCGCGAGAGATAGCGCGTAGATTTTACCGCCAACATGCGCTACCTCACTGAGAGCGCACACAAACCGCTACTGCCTCGCGCTGAATCTCTCCATGAAGCCTGACTTACTTCCCACAATTATGGACCTCTAGTCGACGAGCGGTATTTTTGCTGTTCCCCTTGGCCCCTTCTGTGCTCCCCCCTGCCTCTATCAGCAAACTCACACTAAGACTGTGACATCCAATCGTCGCCAACACACTACTCCACACTGTCGACTGGCATGCTCGCCGCCAGCTCTGAGGACTCTGCAAGCTGCTACACGCCCTCGATTCCTCCTGCACACAGAATGATTCACCGAGACGTGCGCCTTCTGCCTCTCACCCGCAACTCAAAGTGCGCGGTGCTCGGAACGTACATCATCACTCGCTATCCATCAAGAGTTTAAGCGCATCTTCACTCGAGCTGTGCCTCCTCACGACTCCTGCGGTAAATGCCAAGAAGCGCTCTGCGAGACCCCCATCACACCATGACCTCACACATGCCCAGCTACCCACATACACGTACATATATATAATGCCCGAACCTACTTGCGAGCCACAGAAAGCAGACGTGAAGATATTGGCTCCCTACTTTCAATTATACTGAGCCGATAACAGACCTGCTGACTGTCGTACCTCCTTCAAGATTTGAGCTCGCGAGCCAAACGTATTAGACGTAGGCCGCTAAAACACCCATGCGGAACCTACATACAGCGTCTGCAAGACACTCTCACTAGATCCTGTCGCGAGGCTGCTACCACTCCCCGAGTCAGATCTTAGATACTACGCAATCGGGCGATCCGCCGGCTATGAGAATTGTACACACACACACACAACACACACACAGGGGCCTCCTTTGGTGCACATGCCAACTTCTAAGGGTTGTGTTCTCTGCATCACATTCTCCCCAACCGCGATCTCTTGGAACCAGCGAGAGAATTAATAGCTCTTGTATACCCCAGATAGCGTTCATAAGCTTGTGGTGGCGAAGGTGAGAACCGCGTACCTGACCTAGCACTACAATAACCAACTCAAGAGATACCACTCACGAATTCAGCGAGGGTCTCGCTGAGGTAGTCCATAATACTCGATGCCAGCATACACGTATCTGCACCACGGCAGTTACTGGCCACCATGAACCCCTGCGCGACATCCCCTTATTTCTGCAGCTGCGACCTTGTGCCTGCTCCAGAATGCGTTTAGCTCTCTCGCCGAGCATGCGACCACTCCCGCACTAGTAGCAGATCTCTTGTCCCCACAATACTTCTGACTGGACCATCACAGTTCTTCGCTATTCAAAACAAATTACGCGACCGCAACCAAACTGGTCATACCTTCACATAATTGATAACTTCACTGGTAATGTACTCTAACATTACATACCAACACTACTCACACCCAAGGTAAATTTGCGACATCCAAACTTGAACCCACATAAACACAAAACTCGTATCGGGCGTCAAACCCTTGATAATTACCAACCATGCGCTCCATCAAATCTTAGGGTACTGAGGCAACAACAACACATTTACTTGTAGGTCTGCCATTTAAAAACCACTCGTCGTAATTGTTACAGAATATAAACGAGCCACCAGACACATCTTAAATATATAACCTTCGGCACTATATCAAAAATAATCAGCCACAGCTGAAAGAAATCTACTCTGTTATTTGGCGTTGAAAAACACTAGCTTCGATCTCACTGAGACTACAATACAGCAGACAAAACCGACTAATTAGACCTTAGAGAGAGAGATCTAAATTGCTTGAGCAAAAGAAATTAAGCTGGGAAGAGCAAAAATTAAACAAGCTATGTGAGCCGTGTTAAAACAACGTTTATTTTACAGCTACAAACAGCAAAAAACGCTATAATTAATCCTTCTGATATGAATATTATCAACAGAAAAAATTCCTCGTTGGCGTTGAAAAACACAGTTTCTTTTACACTCTCCGCGAACTACACAGCAGAAAACGCTTAATTAATCCTTTGGATCTAATTTGCGCAAATAAATATCTGGCAAAAATTAACAGCTATGTGTCGTGTTAAAAAACGACGTGCTAATTCTACTTACTGACTAAACAAGCAAGGCAAAAAATTACTCAGAGCGATAGCATATTATTCACCTTCCGGATATGGCCGAAATCTATTGCTAATGCTACAGGCAAATCAATCTCTCTCTTCTCTCATCTCTTATGCGTATAGTTAACAATATCACCAACGTCTTTCTCTCTCATCAAATCACTGCGCGCACCTACCAAACAGCAGACACAACATGCGCGCACTTTATAACTTGACACAACCTTATGATACATAAAGTTGCGCAAAACAAGAAATGAGCTGAGCCATCCCAAAGAATGACGTATCTGCTCTGAGAACAGCAAATATGTGGCTTTCGATTTTCTAATAAAAAATCGACATGTATTCTACTCTTACTACTATAACAGCACGAAAAAACCGCCTAAATCTACATACCCTCTCGACGTATAATTTGTCTGCAAAAGCAATGAGAGCGACGCTCGAGGATCAAAACAACAGATCTAACACAGCAATGAGCTCTAGAGGCGCGCCTCCAGCGCTCTAAATCTACGACTATGTAATATATTCTACCAGACACCATACATCCACCAACAGAAAACGCTCTTAATAACACCTTCGATATGAACATTTATGCTACAGCCAAAAGACACTTACTATGCTGGCTTACACACCAAACACAAGCTCAAAAACCACCTTTTCTCTATTCTACTGTCCGCGACCTACCCATCAGCACCAACACAAACGAACCTTTCAAGTACTCCCCTTGGATATAAATTACGTCGTCAAACTTGCTCAAAAAGAAATGAGAAAGCCTTCCAAAAACACTCTAACCTGAGCAATTCTGTATTTTTTGTCCTTAACAATATTTTTTCAACGCACTTTTAATTTTCTGAGCTGACTTGACATAACAAACCTGCTTGTTTCTTTAACTGCGAAAACCAACAGCAAAAAACAGTGAGCTTAGATATACCACTATATGCATCAGTTCCCCAATCATGTATCAGCGCTGCCATATACTCTAGGCCAATTACATCTATTAACAGATTAATATATGAGCAGCATCGAGTGAATTGTGAGCGAACACCCACCCTATAGCGACTATCATATGTCCCATATACCCACCGCAAACACATTCACAACAATTAGAACGAGTACAAGAGATAGCACTTATCTCAGAGAAAACTCTAGTGACACCTACCCCCCGGACAAAGTAATCACGACTGCGCACTGACATCTAAACACATCTTCTCCCTGGCTTCTCGTTGCGCTAAGCGAGACAGATCTCTCAGCTACAGGACGCTACACGCAGCTACCACACGAGACAACCCACGAGAGCAAGGAACATGTACTGGAGAAATCAGCGTCGCGATACCCGAATAGACTTATCTCAAATGTGCTGCGAACAGCACCGACACCAGACAACTCCCCTCCGTGGACATCTGACATGGCTCTCACATCCACTAGACTACAAATCTCTCTTTGTGCACTCTTAGGCTACTACCTTTCTCTTCATCCCCCATCTAGTATCTTTGCGCCCCAATTTAACGCGTCCCATCCATATATTTTCCTACTCTGCAACTCCCAAGCATTTACAGCACAATAAGACAAACACTACCTCTCGTCCCCCAATGCGAACTCCCTCCAAAATATTCGACGCGAGCGCTCACACTCACTTACAATGCTCCTCTATATCTAATTCATCTACGCGCGCACAATCGACAGACTCTTCTTCCTCTGAAATATCTTCCTACAAACCCTACATCTCCCACACATTCCTCTTCTAGCGCGCGCTTCTACAGAATCGAGAATTCGCCCAACAATAACACTACCTTCTATCACACCAACATCTATCTCTTTCGTACACGTTTCTCACTCTATCACGAGCTATTTATCTCTCTGGCTACAGCGACAGTCTTAGCGAGCGACTACACTATCTATCAAACCCATACGAATAGCGTACTAATCTCAACCCCTGCTTCTCGCAAAGATGCTTTTATTATGTCTCAACCCCTCTGATATGACTATCTGTACTGCCGTAACTAGTGTACTGGGTGCAATAGAGGTATCCCCACAACTACAGTTAAAACAGCAAAGTAAAGTATACGTTAAACGAACAATGACTAAATGCAACTCAGCTATGTCTTCTGACCCAGTATCGAGATTAGAGTGAGGCTACCACATACCAACAACTCCCCAACCAATTATTCATGCACAGCAAAAAAGGCGCGACAGCTGAGAATGCTGCACTGAAGAAGAACACGAACATCTGATCGGCGCTATTGCGAGAGGCACTGGTTCACTACAATATCCTGCAGACAGTATTTAACATAACACTTACGCGGAGACACTTCTTACCTGCGAAGCGGAGCAGATTGGTTTCGGTATTAATCCAAACTCTGTACCGACATCTTTCTCCGCGAGGCCTATCTTATTCTTCTATATTCACCAACTTGAGCTATTCACTACCTCCTGTTCACTCTTCCCAGAGCCACATAACTTTTTCCTATTAGACTTTTTCATTCCTACCCATAGACACGTACTAGACATGTGAGCTTTCTATATTCTCTATATGCGAGAACAGAATGTACTTTCATAACATACGGCTGCATCTATCTCTCACTCTATCCTCCTCTCTCATTCTGTCCGACCAACTACGATAACACACAAAACCAACTATCGCTGCAGCGGCAACACGAATCTCGTGCTCGAACCAAAATTTCTTTAAGTCAAGGGAGCGACACAATTCTTGACAAACAATACAGTACCAGTGCAACTTTTCAGCAAACCAGCGAAAGATGTACTCCAATTTACTTTAGAGCGTGCAAATTCTTCTCAGAAATCTGCCTAGTCCCAAGCACGATGAGCGCCCACGATTAACGCATCAGCGTAACACTAAACGCACATCTGGATGCCGTGTCTAAAACCTCTCAAAACTACTACGTCTATCTACTTCTTCTTCACATCTGTTTATAGTAATATGGCACTCCCCGGCCACAATCACACATACATCCAGTACGTTCACTCCTGTCGCGAGCGTCTCTGATGATATTTTGGAGAGTATACGTAATAAAAACATCTCCACAACACTTCCATCCATTCTTTCGCCATCTGGAAGCCAGCAGCATGCCTTATCTCTCTGCCAGCACCAACTACAAACTTATTTGTTACTAAACCATCTATGAGACAAGAGTGAAAGGTGTCAAATTTTAACGAATCAGTCCTAAGACAGATGGGTACTTTTAATCATTGAGAGACCTACCCAAAGAGTTGGCATCATTCCTGCGAGATCTTTATCTTCTGCGCGAATTTCATGCTTTATTTTTCACAATAATCTGATAGACGTGAGATACGGCTGACACAAATGACACGACAACACCCACACCAGAACAGATCTACTTTTCTGCCCGCGTGCTTGAGGAGTTTTAAAAATTTCACTCTTCCTATCCAATAGCGCGTGATTCTTCTCTTTTAGATCGTAGATCGATGGCAGATAAATATAATGCCAAAATATTTTACATATATAGATCATCAGCGAAATATACTATCTTTTCTAACACCAGCACAAATTACGGCGATAACCAAACATACATCGCTAATCTACATTCTTCTCCACTCTTCATTTACATACTCTCGTGAGTTCTGCATATCTATCTGCAAATAATCTACCTTTAAACAATTTCTCTTCTCACAACAATCTCTCTATTTCTCATCAACATTATAACATTATAATCTTTCTTTCTACATCTCGCGAACACCTTTCGAAAACACTTTCCCTCCCATAGAGGGAGGCCCCTTGCCAATCAAATCTCATACAAATCCTACATACATCTTGTAACATAAACAATACACATTTATGGCCGAATGTTCCACTAAACGAGATGGAGCGAGCTTCTTCTTAACTACTTCCGCCACACAGGCAGAAGTATTAAAACTGAACAAACATCTGGTCTAATCAACAAGCACACATCTAATCACACCACTAACTATGACACAACGTACTCATACGATCATATGTCGAAACAATTGAGAGAGGAGTTAACGCGGTAGCCAGAATGACCTATATCACTCCGCGACACTATAGACAGTAGCTGACCAATTTCTCTCACCGTGAAATTTCTACACAGACACTCTAAACACAGTAACAGGCTTTTTTATAAACACTTGTCAAAGTGCACAGCACACATGAAAAAGAGCGATGAGAGGGTACTACACTCTGACAGATCTCAAGCGACAAAACAAAAGGAATGTACGCTCGACTAACAATAACTCCAAGATGACTAACAGAAAGTGTCTTTCTATTGCACTATGCGCGTGATCAAATTGTCTCTTCGACGAATACAGATTCTCAAACCCTTATCTCCACACGAAATGAGAACTTTGTATCTAATCCCTTCTCTCTCTGGATCCTATACAAGTAACATACCGAATCAAGAACCTACAAGAGTGGTCCTAAACATTCGATCTTCTGCGAGAATCTCTGTTTTAACCTTACCAATTTGACACTGTAAACAAGGCGCGAGCGCGAGATTTAAGGATCACTTTACAGAGCAACATATAGTCTCTCACAAGCTAAAAAAGCAATGAGCACAGGAACTAGAGAACGACCACTTAAGAGTCATGCACCAGGTTTTACCTTTAAAGCGATGGACCCTTTCACCTCACCAACAAGCGCAGTTTGCCTCTTTTATCTAAGTAATAAAGCGAACACAGTATCCAGAGCAACATAAAAAAGCTATCAGGTTAGTTCATTGCAACACATATTGTCCATTAAACAGTGGTGCCACACCTATCTATCCTAAGATATCTCCACTATTGTACACTGGGCCTGCATCACTTCTCAGGGTCGCTATAGTCATACCACACTTTCTTTTATGATCTCAATCCTGATAGGCGCTGCCAGCGCATTGGTTCTCTACTATACACCTGCAAGACCTGAGTATCCCTCTCGCGAAGCCAGCTTGCCCACTGCAAGCACTCTTCTTAAGCCTGTCCAAACACAATACGAGCACCACTTCTTCAACATTCCAAAAAATCGCAACACAGAACAGCAGACAGCCTGAACGTTAAGAATGACTATCAATGTATCGAATGAGACACACACCCCCTTTTAAGACAGTATGGTAAACCAGATCTACAAATCTAAAAATGCTAATAAGTGCTTAGATAACTTGCGAGAGTAAACAACACCTCACATCTAAATAAATTACTCTACCCAACACTAACAGGAACTTACAACAGACAAATACATCGAACACCCAAAAGATCTTCCTTCCAGTCTCTATCTCTCTGAAGACGATTACTCTGAAGGTAGCACTAGAGCAATAACATTTCAAAGTAAAATTTTGAACCAGCAATAACTGTCGAGTAGTCTAAGCTGATTATCCACCTGACCACACCCCTGTCACAGCGGCGCTGAGTGTGCCAAAGCGACCCTCGAACGAGCGAGGAGTCTCTAAGCAGTGAGCCCCCCTGGTTTATTCACCACTAGCCCACACACCAAAGACACGGTTAAGCTTGCTGTGTGAGAAATAAGACCCATCCAGTCGGTTACTACCCCTCCCGAGAGCGACTTATCGCACTGTGCGAGCGTCAAGGTTTGCGAGCTCACCGAGATAGAGCGTGTGAGCACGAGCTCAGAATACATCGCGCGTAAGAACACGGTTCTTTTGAATCATGTACGCGTAACAGAGCAGCGACAGGTCAGTGAGGCAAGGCTAGCAGGTAGCAACATTCGGCGTCAAAATAGGAATGGAGAGCGAGACCCGTCCACAAACGAATACACTCGGCGCACAGACATAGGAACACACATACCGACGACAAATGCCATTTACTCCTCAAGGCCTACCATGCTGCACACACACTGAGCGATAGCACTCAAAGAGGCAATACCACAAAGTCACACTGCGCTCTCTTAGCTAGTTGAAACAGTATGCGCGGCCCAGGCCGATTCATAACCATATCGAGTGTAATAACTGACGGGACTCCACACTCACAATCGCACCTCACCAGGCCCTTGATGACGACAACTACTGGACCCACTACAGGAGACAAACACTTAGAGACCAGAGATGCGTCAACAAATTATCGGGCTGATCCAGACATCCACAAAGGCGGAGAGTCATGAAGACACAGAGAGGCGTGAAACAACGAGGGGTGAGGAAGAGGAAGACGGGAAAGGACACAGATGAACGTACATATTTTGACCGCATCAAGTCAAGACAATTGAGAAGTAGTCTTCACACTTGGGGATGCCTCTTCCAAGTAGCCTAGTGCCGGATTTGCAACGCATCGGACAGTCTATACAGAAGTGATGCAGGACTAGTGTCAATAGCAAAAGAATCTTGTATCTGGGTTCTTCTGAAGAAGCCATTGTTGGAGGAAGTGGAAGTATTTGAAACACCGTAGCAAGACAGGGAAGGTGGCATGGCAGGTCCAGTGGGTGTTCTTAGCGGAGTTCCTTCTCTCTTCCGGCGAAGCAAATGTCAATGCAGGAGGCAAGATGGATGAGGTCCCTCAGAGATGACAAGAGGTCTCAACTATCCAGCTCATCTTTAATTCTGCTTGTGAGGCCCTTCCAGAATATAGGGACAAGGGCCTCATTATTCCACTACAGTTCTGAGGCAAGAGTACAAACTCTATGGTATATTGCCCAACTGACGAATCCCCTTGGCATAGGTCTAGCATAACAGTCGCTGAAGAAGATGTATGGGAGGGTTCCTCACAAACTCTGCAGAATTCGTCCAGGAATGCACAGAGGTTAGCAGTCATGGAACATTCGTATCCCAAATTGGAGTAGCCCATGCCAGAGCTTCCCCTGGTGAGGAGACTGACTACGAATGCCACCTTGGAGCATTCTGTGGAAAATTGGATAGTCATGAGTTCCAAGTGCATGGTGTACTGGGTAATGAAACCCCTACAGGGTTTATGGTTTCCAACATATTTGGCTGGCAAGGAGAGATGCAACTTGGGACCAACAGATGCCATAGGAAACTCAGGTGGAGGAGTTGCAGCTGGTGGTGATGGTGGTCCCTGGACCACAAGGAGCTGATGCATCATGGTGGTCAACTGGTTAACTCGTTGCACTTGCTGGGTGATTTGTTGCGACTGCTGAAGAACAACCATACTTAGCAGGGGCACCTCGGCAGGATCCATGACTGGATCTAACTGTAACAGCTGTGGGTAGTTGATCCCCTGGACTACTGCTAGCATGCGGAGTCTAACGGTCACCTGGTTTTCTCCAGAGCCCGACGAAAAGTAGGTTGGGCTTGCTGCAGAAAGAGACCCTCAAGTCGCTACCCCGGGCATGACTTGCTTGCGGTGTTGGCCAAGGTGAAGCGACCTTCACACTGACCCGTTAAATTTTGCTGACCTGGCGTGCACTTTCCTTAGTCACTAGGGCCATGTGCACCAGCATGGGGACCGAAGAGAGGTGACTATAGGAGCCGGGGCTGGATCTTATAAGTGGCCCTACGTGAATTTCATGGCGTCACTCACGCCTGGAGAAGTGGTACAGATGCACACGCGACCTACTGTGTGGGAAGCGGGGTCACCTGTTACAGATTTATTGGTGTAACAAAGTTGCAATCTTAGAAGTAGAGAGTGGCTCTGGCATTACATAATTTAAAGTACATTACAGTTTTCTATTACAAACATTTTATATTTTAAGGTGTTAGCACAGGGGTGTCAAACTGCCAGCCCTCCAGCTGTTGGGAAACTACAACTCCCATCATGCCCACTGTTATAGATTATACAAATGCATGATGGGAGTTGTAGTTTCCCAACAGCTGGAGGGCCAGCAGTTTGACACCTGTGTGATAGCAATATGATTTGTATCACTGAGTTGTAGGGGTGTCTATTTTTTTATTTACTGATAATCGTGAACCTTGTGTCTGTGTACAATCTATGTGGATTTTATAAGTAACTTAGGGAGGCTTCCAGATGAGATTCTAAGGCAGGTAAAATAACTACTCCTTAGGCTAACGATGATTGAAAAGAAGACTAATATATGGAAGTAGACAGATAGAAAAAACTTTTACAGCGGTACTTAAAAGTTTGTGAACTCTTCAGAATTTTGTATATTTAGCATAAATTTGACCTAAAACTAGATCTGATTTGCAAACAAGTCTTAAAAGTAAAATATTAGACTTGGTCATTTATTTATTGAGGAAAATGATCCAATATTACATATTAATAGTGGCATAAATATGTGAACCTTTAGGATAAGCAGATAATTTGAAAGTTAAATTAGATTCAGGTGTTTAATATTATTGGAATGACAATCGAATGTGAGTAGAAAACCTGTTTGATTTAGGGAATAGGGATATATCAAAGTCATACCTTCACAATACATGTTTGTAGACGTATATAATGGCATAAAGATTTCTTAGGACATCAGAAAAGGAGTTGTTGATGCTCATCAGGCTGGAAAAGGCTCCAAAACCATCTCTAAAGAGTTTGAACTCCACCAGTCCACAGTCAGATAGATTATGTACAAATGGGGGAAATTCAAGACTATTATCATCTCCCCTGGAGGGTTCAACCAACAACGATCACACCAAAAGCAAGGCATATAATACTCTGTAAGGTAACAAAAGAACCAAAAGTAACCTTTAAGCAACTAAAGGCCTTACTCACATTATCTATTGTTAATGTTCATGAGATCACCATTAGGATGACGCTGAACAACAATGACAGGATTGCAAAGAGGAAGTCACTTTCCAAAAAGAACACTGCTTTCAATCTGCTGTTTGCCAGAAGGCTATTGGAACAAATTTCTTTGTGGACGGATTAGTTCAAAATAGAGCTTTTAGCATTAAAACCTCATACCATTTGTAAAAACAGTGGTGGTAACATAATTCTTTGGGTCTGTTTTACAGTTTCTGCTCCAGGATGGCTTGCCATCATTGATAGAGCGGTGAATTATACTAGCAAATTCTAAAGGAAAATTTCAGGACATCTGTCCATTAGCTGAAGCGGAAAACAACAACCCTAAGCACAAAAGTCATTCTGTCATGTTTCAGGCCACGGTTCACTGCCTTGGGCCGTCGGCGTGTCGTGCCTTCCGGTGCTTACCTGTCCTGTCCTGTCGTGTTTCTTCCTGGGGTCCTGTCGGTGCACTGTGCCTCCTACGGCGTGCGTGCGGAAGCTTCCTGTCTAGATATTAGGTTACTGTTCTATGCACCTACCTCTTCCCCTCTGACCTCTGGCTTTAAGAGGAAGTCCTTGCCCTTACTCTGGGTCAGTTCATTGCAGTCTGTTGCAGTCTCTTGCTGTGTCCAGCTGCTTCCATCATGAGCTCCTGCCAGCATCTCAGGTCTGCTGTTGGAGATGTTAACCCCTGAGTTGCTGGTCCAGTTGATACTTCCCATCTGAGCTCCTGGCCATCTGTCTGTTGCCTCCTGTGTCTGCTGTATCCTGCCGTGTTCCTGTCCTGTATGTGCTCTCCTGTTCCTGATGTATCCTGCCGTGTTTCCTGGTCTGTACCTGCTGTGTCACATGTTCAGTACCTGCCTTATCCTGATGTATCCTGCTGTGTTCCTGTGTACGTCTAACCTGCCCTGCATATGTTTTCCTACGTTCCTGTTTACCTCCGCCGGTGTTCCTGTCCCACACCACGGCTGTCACCGCAGGTAGCCACGTCAGGGGTAGCAACCTGGGGGTCCCCGCAGCAAAGTCAATCCCGCTTTGCCGGGTGCTCTGGCGAAGACCAGGTGCCCCTTAGACTCCGCTCCCTGGTGTGGTCCTTCAGCTACCACCTCGCCTTCGGTGATCACAGAGGATCCACACCTGGATGTCAGCGGTCGGTGCTTCGGCGTACGTTTGTCATCGCCCGACCGTTACAGAATGAACTGACCATGGATTCCGCCGTGGGTGACCCTGCCCTCGTCTCAAGTGTCTGTCTGTCTGCAGGCTCATGGTTCGCCAAGAGCGTCTGCACCCGTTGCCTGGCTCATGGCTCGCCCAGAGCATCTGCACCTGTGCCCGCTGGCTCATGGTTCGCCCAGAGCATCTGCACCCGTTGCCTGGCTCATGGTTCGCCCAGAGTGTCAGTCTGTCTGTCCGCTGGCTCATGGTTTGCCTAGAGTGTCAGTCTGTCTGTCCGCTGGCTCATGGTTCGCCCAGAGTGTCAGTCTGTCTGTCCGCTGGCTCATGGTTCGCCCATGTGTCAGTCTGTCTGTCCGCGGGCTCATGATTCGCCCAGAGTGTCAGTCTGTCTGTCCGCTGGCTCATGGTTCGCCCAGAGTGTCAGTCTGTCTGTCCGCTGGCTCAGGGTTCGCCCAGAGTGTCAGTCTGTCTGTCCGCTGGTTCATGGTTCGCCCAGAGTGTCAGTCTGTCTGTCAGCTGGCTCAGGGTTCGCCCAGAGGGGCAGTCTGTCTGTCCGCTGGCGAATGGCTCGCCCAGAGTGTCTGTCTGTCTGTCCGCTGGCTCATGGTTGTCCACTGGCTCATGGTTCGCCCAGAGTGTCAGTCTGTCTGTCTGCTGGCTCATGGTTCCGCCCAGAGCGCCCGTTGCCTAGCTCAAGGTCCAGCCCAGAGCGTCCGTTTGGCCTAGCTCACGGTCCAGCCCAGAGCGTCAGTTTGGCCTAGCTCACGGTCCAGCCCAGAGCGTCTGTTTGGCCTAGCTCACGGTCCAGCCCAGAGCGTCCGTTTGGCCTAGCTCACGCTCCAGCCCAGAGCGTCCGTTTGGCTTAGCTTATGGTCCAGCCCAGAGCGTCCGTTTGGCCTAGCTCATGGTCCAGCCCAGAGCGTCCGTTTGTTGCCTAGCTCATGGTCCAGCCCAGAGCATCCGTCTGTTGCCTAGCTCATGGTCCAGCCCAGTACGTCCGTCTGTTGCCTAGCTCATGGTCCAGTCCAGAGCGTCCGTCAACCAGAGACAGCGGTCTGGGAAAGGTGGACTTGCCACGATCCAAGCTGTCTTGCTTGCTGGATGTCCAGAGGAAAAGGCAGAACAGGCTGCTGCCAAGCGTAACCAGCCTAAATGGTGTGGCGGTTGTTTGCATGAGGGGATGAGCTGTGGCCCGGAGGCCATGTCGACCAGCAAGGAATGTGTCCATTTCTGAAGAGGCCAAGTTGTTGAGGGACTTGCATGCTGCTGTTGCAATGGGCAACCATCTGGATCAGCAGGAGCCTGCAACCACTGTGCTGAAAGAGGAGCACTGTTGGAGGTACAACAGAGTAGTGAGTTGTGCTCCTGACTGCCCTCTCACTAAGAGGCTGGAGAGGTTGCAGTTTCAGGTGGGAGGAGTTTCACCCCTGCTTTGCATGGACAGTCAGCCAGAGATGTCTGAAATATGCCAAGAACCGGGTAAGACTGTTCCTGTTGTGTATGACATCTGGGTTGGGACTGTAGCTCATGTGTATGATCTGTGTGAGGACGTGGCTGGGCTAGGCAGAGGCCCAAATATGCTGACAAGCCAGAAGAGTCCTGAGAGTAGTGGACTTGCAGAGCCTGATGGGCTTGGTTCCTTACATACAATGGTGTCTATTGACAATGTTACTAATGGGACAAATATGCCTGTGATCCATGACAAGTTCACACAGCCTGGACAGGGGGAGGTTAGCTGTATCCCAAAGCTAGCTTCAGCTACTGCAGTGTGTGAACAAGCAGCTAGAGGTGGTGCAGCTATTGCAGTAGTAGAGAGCAGCTCAGGTCTGCCCCTGGAGGTCAGAGCTGTGTATAAAGAGAATGCAGGAGGTGAACTAATTGGTAGAGACACTGCAACCAGAACAGAAGGGGGGGTCAGCTCTGGTGTGCCCCTAGAGGTCACAGGGGAGAGCAGCCCAAGTAGCACAGGTGATGTGTGTCCTGTGATGGACAGCCAGCAGTTATGTTCTGCTCTTGTTGGTACCAGAGAAATGTTTGCCTGCTTTAATAGGAACTTTGCAAGTGTGTTGCCTGAAAGAGAAACGGCCTCCCATGAAGGTGATTGCTCTGGTGCTGTGTATGAGGGCTCTACAACCATGTATGAGGAGACTATGAGTGTGAATGTGCTGGTTATTTACCAAGAGGAAAAAAACACTCTGTGAAGAGTCTCAGTTGCAGTGTGGGAGTGGATGCTGTAGTGTGTCAGTGCTACAGAGTACTGATGATGTTGATTATTCAAAGGAGAGTGATAAAAATACGTTTGTAAAGAAAATTTTGTGTGCAACCCTGATCAGTGTATTACAGAGAAGGGGATCTGTGATCTGGATTGTGACACTGCAGGGAATGAAGAGATAGGTCATGCTGTGACCTGTGGTGCAGCTGAGGTCACATGCTCCAATGGTTGCTGTAATTCCAGTAGGTTTTACTGCAATGGTCACAAGGATTGCAGCGATGGTAGTGACAGAAAAAGTGAGCTGCTAGACCCAGAAAAAAAAAGGGTTCGCTCAGGCGCTAGTGAGGGGCAGGTGAGAGTAATTGAATCCTCAGATGGTAAGGAAGTGCCTGCTTTTGAGACGGTTAATACATTTTCCCTAAAAGTTATGGAGGACAATATTACCAGTATCACAGAGGTGGTAGGTCCGGTGGTTATGGTGACCTACAGGTGGACGCCCTCAGCAGCCAGATGTCTGTTGCACCTACTGAGGTTAAACACGTGATGGAGTTGCCCAATGTGAATACAGCCAGTTTGGTGTATGAGTTGGAGGACCATAAGGAGGTTGACCTGTCTGCTATGGCAGATATCCCGTTTATAAATGTGTCTACTATTGACTCCAGCCCATAGTGGGAAGTTGATGATGAGCAAGATATAGGCGTAACCCTGATAGAAGCTGAGAATTCACATTTAGAGTCTGTTACAGGGGATGTGAAGGAAACCTCTCCACAGATTGCTGCAGAGGGTCTGATGCTAGACAGATCCAGTAAGCAGAGGTGTGAACAGGGGAATGTGTCCTCTGGCATTAGTGAAAAGCCACGTGATATGGTCATTGTCAAGGTTGGCAGTGGGAACTCTGCAATTAGCATGCATGTTATGGGGGCCACAGTGGATCCTAGGGTAGCGGAAGTTATCAGTGAGGTACACCAGATTTCCTCTGGTAGAAATCAGGTGACAGCTAGTAGCCAAGAGGTGGAGCTTCAGGGTCAGGAGATGGTCAGTGGGGACCAGAGGCCTTGGGATGAAGAGAAGTTGTGGTCTCATGGTAATCCTTCAGTCAAAGAGGTAGCAGGTTGGGGCTCAGGTGAGCCCCTAGGGGTGATGGCGGATAGTGACCCTGAGAGGGTTGATGTCATTACTGCCTCTGGTGAAGTTAGTGAGATTGCTGGATCCAACCAAGGGTCTCCTGCTTATATGAGACCCAAAATAGGGAAGAAACTGCCCAGTGGACACAATACCAAGCTAGTCTATTTGTGGAAAAAGGCTACTAGGTCTGATAGCGCTGGTTGTGAGGTTGTCAGGAGTAACCCTGTGAATGTCGGCATACGGGCTGAAGGTGGTGACATTGTTACAGAGTATGCATGAATACGTTACGCCACTGGTTGCAAGTGTCTATGACCTGTCAGTTGCTCAGTGTGGGAGGAGTGCATGGTGTGAGCCCACAGCTGAGCTTTGCATGGGCAATGTTGTTCCTGCCCGTGAGGATGTAGAGAAGATGGTGGCCCTGTCTAGGAACTTCGACCCAGGAAGAAGAGCTGTGCAGGGTGATCAAGGCCTACGGCCTTAATCAAAGGGGGGGATATGTGGCAGAGCGACCATGGGTGGCGCATGGTGCTGCCACTGTCAAGTTGGTAATTTAAGGAAAAGACATCAAAGTCTGTTTCTTCATTACATTCTTATTAAGCTCATCAGATAGTTTGTGTCACGAGTTGCGCCGCAGCCCGCAGTTCAGGCTGCGGGCGCACTCAGTCCCCCCTTGTGCCCGTAGCAAGCGGTGCCGCGGGTCGCATGTCGGTCAGCAGCCGCACTCACTAATTCGGGCGAAGCCACTTACCCGGCCACGGTCCTGCTTCCCCGCGCCTGTCTGCAGGCTGCTGCGTGCAGCCCCGCTCCTTAGGGCGCACACGCGCAGGCTCTCCTAGATTCAAAGGGTCAGCGCGCCGGTAATTGGCTGATGCCGGCCGCTGACCCTATATATTGCTCCACCTTCCGGAAGCACCTTGCCGAATCCATAGTGCCCATACCCAATGCGAGGAAGCCTTTTCTGTGTTCCGTTTGCCGTTTCCGTGTACCAGTCCCTCCGGCTAACGTTCTCCGACCACGAACCTTCGCTGCCTGCCCTGACCTTCTGGCCCATCCCCGACTACAAGTTTGCCTGTCGATTCTTCTCTACGCTGCACCTCGGCTACCACCACAAGCAAGTCACATCAGGGGTAGCGACCTGGTGGAATCCCGCCACAGCAAGTCCATCCCGCATTGCGGCGGGCTCTGGTGAAAACCGGGACCCACTTAGACTCCGCTCCCTGTTGTGGCCTGTACCATCGCTTGCGGCGGCCCAGTGGATCCACTGTCTCGGTTCCGTACAGTTTGATTAAACTGCTTTTACTGCTACACATCCTTATCGAAGTATCAGATGTCTGTCACACAGCTTTACTTGGAACAGATGCACTGTCTGCTTCAGCGGGAAGATATATCAGGAAACCAAAGAAATTCCTCTCTCGGAATGTCTCTTATCAACTAATGCCTAGCAACCTTATGTAGATACAGGAGACTATGAGGTTTCAGCAACAGCCAATTAGCCAATGATAGAATGATCATTTGATCCTTAATACATAAAAGATATCAAACTGTTACTTCCTATTAATAAAGCAGATTTATGTCCCAAACGGAAGGTGTCAGTCGTATCTCTCGAGCTCCGGATGTCAACAGCTGTAATAATAATATAATTCGGAGGAGACATTTAATTGGAAAAAGGAGTGGAACAAAAGATAGTTTACACACCTGATTTATCCTCTTGACATTGGTGCCGTGCTCTCAAACGGACCGAGACCCCTGGGGAGACGACGCCCTGCTACCTGCTGCATGAACCTGGACTGCCCAATCGGAGACTGATCACCACCATGAAAACCGGTAAGTTCGGGTTTTTATAAATCCATGGCTTATCTGTGTTTTTTGGACAGTCCAGTGTGAGTCTCTGGTACTTTGTCGACTCTCTGGGGAAGACCTGAAAGCGTCCAGGTCCAGGTTGTGGTCTTGAATTCTGGTGTGCATATCATATGCATATACCTTTTAAACGCTACCAATTAATGTCTCTGCTTGTTGCTCTGTAAAGTACACATGACTAGATAGTGTATTTTCCTTACTGTATCATATTCCAGTGTAGGCCAGGAGCTGGGCTCCTGATGAAAAAAATGAGATATCAGGGATACAGTCCCTAAGAAGCGATCCGGTAGCGACTGAAGCCTGTTATAGACAGATGTTATAGACAGATGTTATAGACAGATGATCTGAGTTTTTGAAATTACCTGCTGATGAGCAGAAGACATTAATTAGTGTTAGGTATGTTTGGGGCTTAATCTCAACATACACTTGTGTTAATTTGTTCTGTTTTACTAGAGTAGTGACTGCATTCATGGTTAATATTATATTTAGGCTACGTCACAAGTTATCTTTCACACTGAATTTTGGCAGAGTGTATAATCTTGGCTTCGATTCAAAGCATCTGTTGGGGGGGGGGGGCATAGCTGATAGCTGCGGGCTCACATTTTCTCCCCTCGTCTCTGTGGCGTACTGAAAAATTATAGCGCTCGGTCAAAAGGTGCAGTTGAGTAGTTTTGATCGAAGAGAAAAGTAGTTAATGAAACACTCTGTGTGGAATGTGCATAAATCACAGAGATTACAAGCTAACATGTGGGAGATGGCACTGGGAAAAAAATTGCAGAGACATTCTACAAGTTAATGATGGCTTGGCAAAAAAGCGTGTTCAACCAAAATAAAATTCATTGAAACTGAAAGTAAAAAATAAGAAATTTTTGAATGCTAGTATAAGTTTTTTGCTGCCGCCTTTTTGATGGAGACTTTTGAGTGTTGGGCAATGTCCCAAATTTTTGTATAAAAAATTTCCATTAATAGAAAGTTGCTAGATTGTGGGGGGAACCTACAACACTAATCCCCCCCCTTTTATTACCTCACCCCCCCCTTTTTTCCCTAGCCCCTTTAATGAAATCCCCAAAAATCTCCATCCGGAAAGGCAAAAAACCAAAAAACCCCCCCTATTCCACTTCCCTTTGGGCCCTATTGTAGTCCCAAGCAAACCAAAGAACCCGGGGTTTTTCCCGGGTTGAAGGAAAGCGGCCATCTTGCCCCTTTTCACCTTTTTTTTTTTAACATTCCTCTCCCCCAAATCCCCCGGAAAAATTTTACTTGTTTTTTCGCAATGTAAACATTGATACGCAAATGTCGTGTAAAGTCTTTTCCAGCACCTGCCCACAACAAACACCACCCCAGCCCCCAACCACCTAAACCCTTTTTCCACCTTTGGGGACATTCTATGTACCCCTTTTCCTCTATAGCCTATTCGACTTTCAATGTAACGAGAGGAAGACGGGAAGGGGGAACAAAATTGCATTTGCTACAGGATGCCGGATCAATCTGAACCCCAAATTAAAAAATCCCTATTTTTTCTATTTCCAAAGTATGTTAATGTTAATCTTGCCAATCAATTGAGCTAATGGAGGGATTCTGAAGTGTCGGGGGGTCGTTTACCAACATTGGGGGTTACCCCTTTGCCCCGGTATTTTTAAATCACGATTGGGGGAACAAGTTCGGCCCTTAGAAATTGAGCAGACAAGGGTTCTGGGGCAATTTATTCTGTTCCAAGCAATTCTGACAAAGCAGAGATTACCACATATTTTTATAAATCTTAATCAAGATAAACGCAGGCGCAGTAGAGAAGAGGAAAATTTTTATGTCATTTTT